>CM042157.1:99008568-99013568 GCA_023376005.1 Doryteuthis pealeii | reverse complement strand
TTTTCGTTTTGAATTCCTATTATTTTCGTCTCCGCTATTGATAAGTCCGGAGTATAAACAAGCTCTGAAGATGATTTTTATGTATCGAAATATTGTTCAATATTAGCTATGAATATGATATAAAATGTTTTCACTTTAACAGCATATTGTGTTGTTTTCATATCCTTTTATCTATAGTCATACCGTCAGATTCATTTCCTTTCCCTTAACTTATATATATATATATATATATATATATATATATATATATATATATATACGAGCCTTATCAAAAAGTAATGCCAGTTTGGTTAAGACAGAAATAATTACCAATACAGGAACATGTATCATACATCAGACTGAGGCTGGTCCTTTGTGGATCACATCCCTACTTCTGCACATAGTCACCTTTTCTCTCAATCGCAATGTTCCCCTTCGAATAAGAGCATGTATCGCTGCTCCGTAAAATTCTGTTGACTGTTTTTTGAGCCCCCTTTTCACTACAGATTTCACTTCCTTGTCACTGGAACAATGTTTGCTTCTCACCCTAGAGTCGATAGAGATAGATTATATGTCAAGAAAGGAAGGGGGAAGGGGTCTTGCCAACATAGAGGACTGCGTAGAAACCACAATCCAACAACTCGAAACTACACAAAAAAAGAGGAAAGACAGATTACTTATGGCGGCCAACAATAGTAGATGTGACATACGGACAAACATAAAAACAACAAAGACTAGAAAAAAAAATGGGAAGAAAAACAATTATATGGACACTTCAAACGACAAATTGGAGAGGTTGCACATGAAAAGACCTGGACGTGGTTAAAAAAGGAAACCTTAAAAGAGAAACTGAATCGCTAATAATTGCTGCACAGAATAATGCCATAAGGACAAACTATATCAAAGCGAAAATTGATAAGACCCAACAAAATAGTAAATGTAGATTTTGCGGTAATAGAGATGAGACTGTAAACCATGGATTTTGCGAATGTAGCAAACTAGCACAACGGGAGTAAACATTAGACACGACTGGGTTGGGAAGGTGATCACTGGGAATTATGCAAAAAATTAAATTTTGACCATACAACAAAATGGTATATGCATAAACCAGAATCTGTTCTTGAGAACGAAACGCATAAAATTCTCTGGGACTTTGAAATAAAAACGGATCACCTTATCCCAGCAAGAAGACCAGACCTTGTGTTGATAAACAAAAAAGAAAGAACTTGTCAACTGGTGGATTTTGCAATTCCAGCAGATCACAGGATGAAGCTAAAAGAAAATGAAAAAATGGACAAATACTTGGACCTTGCCAGAAAACTGGAAAAGTTATGGAATATGAAAGTGAAAGTGATACCAATTGTAGTTGGTGCACTTGGAACGGTCCCAAAAGGATTGGAAAAGGATTCGGAAAGTCTGGAAATTAGAGGAAGAATTGATACCATCCAGAACACTTCACTGTTGCAATCTGCCAGAATACTCAGAAGAGTAATGAAGACCTGAGGAGATTGCTGTCTCAGACTCCAGTGAAAGACCATCAGCTAATGCTGATGTGAAAACTCAAAAGGAGTAAATAATAATAATGGAAAATTATAAAATATTTAAGTATACAAAGAAAACAGCCTTCATCAGGGCAAAATGTTTGATATTTGAATTTAAAACGGTCAAAATACAGGGGTTTTGAAGTGTTCGAAAAAAAAAAATAATAATAATTTTTTTATATATATATATATATTATATATATATATATATATATATTGTTACAAAGTTTTAATTCGGTAGAGTGTGGTAATAACTAGTACCTAATAATATCTGTTTTAAATGTATAATGTACAACGAGGAATGATAAAATCCCTGTATTTTTTGTTAAGACGTAAATTCATTTTAATCTTGTTATGGATGTTATTATTATCTTTCATCATATTCGGGATGAATGTGGTTTTCTAAAGGGTAACCATTTTGGCCAACCGCATTTGACGCCATCAAAAAAAGCCCTTAAGATTCTGACAAAAATAAAACTCGCTCTCTACTTATTAATCACTCGAGGGGATTTTTAATCATGTAGATCGTCAATTCAGCCATCTTGTTACCGGGGGGGGGGATACTTAAAAAGCAGGAAAATTGTGGGTGTGATGGTGTCACGTAGTTTGGTTCCTAGGATTTCTCAAATGTTATCTCCAATGGACTATGTCGTTTTTTTTAAGCCCCTTTGTCTTCCTTTTGGTAGAGGAGAGTCTATTTTTATTTCACCCCTAAGCCCACCTCAAGTGTCTCCAATTCTTAAACTCCTCAAGCCACCAAGCTTATCCGCCCCTCCCTCAATCCTGTTTGTTTGTTTTTTGTCGAACCAGCTTCCTTAGATCCTGCTAGCCAAATTAACTAGGATGAGTGGGGGGGTAAGTTTTTTTTGTTGTTATTGTAGGAGTTGCTGCTACTTCTACTGTTGTTTTTTTTTATAGATGTTTTGGGGGTATTGTTTTCAGTTTTGTCATGATTTTAAGAAAGAATCATCATCATCATCATCATCCTCATCACCATCACCATCATCATCACCATCATCATCATCATCATCCGGGTTGCAACATTATCTTTATTTCCTTATCTAGCATTGTGTTGTACTCAACTAAGCTCAGAAGATATCATCATCTGGACTATATTTAAATTTGGGATAAGAGGAAATTAAAATCCCAGTGGAATTGGAAGGACTTGCTTAATTTGGTTTTATTCCGTTGTTTGTTGGGTTTTTATTTTTTTTTTTATTTTATTTTATTTTTTTTTGTTGTTTTTTTTTTGGGGGTATAAATCCACCATATGCGTTGAAGCTTTCTCATGAACCATTTTTTTCATTCTTTTTTCTTGTCAAATTTCCATAAATGTTCAATTGATTAACGCTAATACCTTTTGAAAAGGTAGGCATAAATCTATTCTTAACTCTTTCGCTACCAATCCCCCCCCATACACACACACACGCGCGGTTGTAACAAATTTACTCGGGATTTTTTATCTGCATCATGGGATATTTTAAATTTCAATATTTACAGTGTAATTGAAAAGTAACTCCCAATTTTAAGCTATTTGTCATTTTTATCTGGCCAGTTGTCAATACTTGGGAAAATATTGAAGACTTGATTTTACATTACTCTCTGGGTATATATATTATGGAGAGTTTGTTTCTATTAAGATTATGAGAGCATCCGTAGTTATGCCCTCATTATTTAATCTACTTACTTTCTTGCTGTAGTAGCTGGCTGATACATTCATTATTCGGTAATCTGTTTCTTTTGTAACTGGAGCTTTTCTTCTTACTGTATTTGTAGTCTGTAATCTGTTGTTATCTTCATTTTCTTCTTCTAACTGGTCTTTCTTAGTCTTCTAGTTACTTTATTGTTGACTGGTCTGGTTCTTCAAGATGCTGGTCTGGTTTCGCCAAGGTTGTCATTAGTTGTCGTAGAGACAACACAAGGCTTGTATTTTGTGATCACATTTTTATTCAGAACCAGAACTTTTTCAACCGCACGGAGTCAAGCAGAGCCGATGCTTACATGATGACATCCTGGGCTTAACTGAAAAACTAACTGAACTTCTTTCACACAGTCTGTGTAACCGGAGAAGAGGTTACACAAAGGTTATTTCATGCCAATCACCTAACAACACAGATTTAGAATTTCAACAATATCTGGATATAAAAAATCCGTCTCTACACTAACCGTCAAATCTTCGACGGTACCTATCAATATACATCATGAGGACTTGCCTGATTTTGTATCTTTTGTTTTTATTTTGTTTATATCTCTTTTTGTTCTTTTTGGTGGGAGTGGGGTGAGCCTTTTCATGGACCACTTTCTTTTTTTAAATTTCTGTAATTTTTATGATTTCCATAAATTTTCATTAAAATAGATTTGGAAATGGTATCTAACTATTCTTAAAAATTGACCTTGTATCTTATTGTATTTTATTACATTAAAACTTGAAGACTTGCACCCGAAGGGTGAATATATTTGCTAGTATATATAATTCCGAATAATGTTTTTATCTCGTTACAGAGAAATATCCGCTAAAAACAAGCAAAACTAAAAAAATATCTCTGAAGGTGAAGATACTTTGAAATTAATAAGACCTTGGACAATAACCTTTATTTATAGCAATAGCCTTCAAAAAAATAAATGAAATAAATAAATAAATGAAATATAATAATATAATAGTCGCTTTTTTTCCCGTAATAGTTCAATATCTCGGTTAGAACAACTTTATAAAAATAAAAAATAACATAAAAACATTTATTGCAACTGTTAGTTTCACGTTTTTTACGATTAAAAAAAATAAATTTGTCGCAGTGGGCTATTGTTGGTATCAGCCGAACATCGATGGAGTCTATCCCCTTTTCGCTAGTGCTAAACCAGGTAGATTGTTTTTTCGTCTCAGGTGGGGCCTATGCAACTTTTAAATCAAGCATTGGCGAGAAATTGTCAGTTACCAAGCACCGTTGGCTTCATATCCACGCTACCCTAACTTAGATGTACATGCTCTATCAATCATATTGAGCACTATTTATCTATAGATATAGCACACACACACACACACAACACACACACACACACTTTATGCAATGCTTCAAGCAAATTATAAAATACTTTTCGTAAAACAATTTTGGCGCAACATTATCTTTATTTCTTTATCTCGCATTATGCCGTGCTCGGAAGATACCATCATATGGACTATATTTAAATTAGGGATGATAGGACAATGAAAATCCCAGTGGAAGCTGAGGGTTTAGTTAGATTTTGTTTCATTTGTTCATTTGTTTTGTTTTAGTTCTCTTTTGTTTTGTTTTATTGTAGCTTCTTCCTTTACCATTTTAGATTGTACATTGTAATGGCGGTATCGACGACGACGACGATGAGGCATCTTTTGTTGACTCCATTGCAGTTAAAGACAAAGGTCAGTGTCGCGCTAATCTTGCCTCATCTCGACTCGGCACGCGTATTTGATCGTTTCTGAAAAGGAACACCAATCTCTCTTTT
>CM042157.1:98991953-99008558 GCA_023376005.1 Doryteuthis pealeii | reverse complement strand
TTTACGACATTTGTAATTGTTCATCTCGCTCTCCATAAAGCCGCAATTGACAACTGTCTTTTCTAAATATGCCAAGCTACTGTTTATTTATAGACGACTCACGAGCCGTTTGTTTGCTGATCATCTTCGTCAGTGCAAACCCAAAAAGGACTCGTTGAAATACAACGACCAATTTATTAATAAAACACAAAACATTCTTATCTTAATAACGCGGGGCAAATTATAATAATTAATAATAATATTATTTATATCATTATCATCATTATTATATTTTATATTTGTTCCTTTTGAGTTTTCACATCAGTGTTAGCTGATGGTCTTTCACTGAGTCTGAGTGACAGCAATTTCCTCATGTCTCAAGGACTCTTCTGAGTATTCTGGCAGATTGCAAGCAGTGCAGTGTTCTGAATGGTTTCATCTTCCTTCCTCTAATTTCCAAACTCTTTTTTTCTCTAAGTTGCACCAACTACAATTGGTATCACTTCTCTTCATATCCCATAATCTTCAGTTCTCTCGCAAGGTCCAGATTATTATTATATTATTATTTATTATTATATTATTATATTATTTATTATTATTATTATTATTATTTCACTACTTTTAGTTTTTCACATCAGCGTATACATACATCAGTATTTCACTGGGTCTGATTGACAACATCTCCTCATGTCTCCAGGACTCTTCTGAGTATTTAACGATTGCCAGCAATGAAGTGTGTCTGGATGGTCTCAATTCTTTCTCTGATTTCCGAATACTCCAGTCTGTTGCAAGTTTTTGGACCGTTCAAGTGATTATTATTATTATTTATTATTATTATTATTTTATATTATTTATTAGCAATATATCACCCTCCAGGTGCAAGTATTTAAGTTTTAATGTAATGAAATATTATATTAAATTAAAGTCTAATGAAACTGAATAAGAATGCAGATTTTTTGAAACAGAGGTGGGATAATCGAAAAATATACAATTGAACACAGATTTTCCATCACTCCCGTCTTTCAATGCTAAATTTTCCTAATTTAACATTTAATTAAATAGGATGTAAAGAATAAAATTACAGTCATATTCTTTTTGTTAATCAATTTCTTTTAAGATTTTTGCTTATATTCATTAAGATAAAACCAATTTTGTTGATAGTATAAATATAATGCATGTCAATAATGTTGATCTGATCAACAGTATTAATAATGTACAACAATTCTATTAATAATTGAGTTTTAATAAAATTATAAGGGAGATATGACGTAATAACTGAATTGTGACGTGATTGTAATATAGTTTCGGTTACAGGATCAAAAACCCACAATCTCATTATGATAAGATTATTATTATTAGCCAGAATCTTCGCCCTTCGAAAATTGAATGATTTAAACGCAACTAATAACATGGGCTGTTTTGAGCAAATCTAACTCAGATTTTATAGAGACTTCGTTAATTAATAAGATTTATTCTATATATTAATGATCTTGTCATAACTATAATTTAATATACTCATTGATAACTTACTGAGGTATAATCATGACGTAGTTTTGGTTACACACAGACAGAAACCGAATCTCCATTAAGAAGATTATTATACTATTATTTATTTCTTATTATTAATTTCATATTATCTATATCACTTTGTGTTCCTTATGTACGACCGTTATCATCTTGCAACACCCTCAATATAAAAAGATAAATACAACTTAAACGGGTCGGCGAAATAAAAAACAAAAGCAATACCCACATTTCCAGAAAAAAAATTATTTTAAATAAATTAAAAATAAATATAAAAAGGACAAATTAAAATCATCATAAGTACACAAACACGAAACCGAGAATCCAGTGACGAAAAAATACGGAGCCGGTGAATGATAAAAAAAAGGAAGAACGGAAAACGGGTCACGTACAACACAAGTCACAGAGAGAAAAAACTGTCCAAATATTTTCAAAAGTGAACGTTTCTGATGACACCAGATCACCTAAGGTGAGTTCCAAACCATTGTGTAAACGACTTTTAAATGTATTGTAAACATATAAATAAATAAATACAGCTCTAGAAGTAATTGAGCATATTATCATTTTTCCAACTAACAAGGAATTAATTCTAATTTTTAACGAAAGAGAAAGTGTAGAAGATTTTTGTTAGTTAAGTAAATGGTTTTATTAAAATGGAATCAAAGTATTGTATAAATTCTGATTTTACTTATCGTGTATTTAAGAAAAAGGGTCATTGTGCAGTGACCTAGAGGATATATTTATCGAGTTTTTTTTCGTACAGTTAGACTCGTTGTTCTTGCCACGATGACAATTAAATAAAAGCTACATTTTTCCATATTGAACACTACCACTCCTCGAAATGTAAAAAGTCAAGTCTCAGACCCAGATCTAATCAGCATGAAGCTTAACAAGCGCATCGGCCTTCTAAGAGATTCTTTTTTATTTATTTCACAATTTGTAATCCACTCGCTTATTAGCACCACTACGCATATCTATATTCCTCACCGGTGTCATTTTTTAGACCTAGTGTTTCAATAACTATTCATGCTGCCTAATACATGATAATAAAACATGTTATGTTACGGGACTCTAACTAATATAAAAAAATATTCCTCTTTTAGTGTTGGTATTGTTTGTGAGTAAACGTGTATGTGTCATTTACAGGTAGATTTATTGGTGGACTTTTGACTTCTAATTCTCGTTAATTTTTATAAGTAAAAATATCCAACATCTTTTATAAACAGAAAATTTGGTTGCCTATGGGATTCACCTCTCGGGTGAGGTTCTCGCATGTCCTTTATCTTGAGTTTCTAGAATTCTGGTCCTTTCAATCATATAATTCTTTCAATGATGCCAACACATATTAGCTTAGCTTCATATTCACAACAAAAGACCAAGACAGATTTTTGAAGTCCAGTGCAATTTCGTTTGCCCTCCCTTAATATAATCGACCTGGATTGTCAACATATCCTCATTTTAGCTAAATAATTTTTAAACTGCTACAAAATACCATGCTTATTTTTTATATATTTACTTTTTTTCCCCAATTTGCTTCCGCTTTTCTCCAAATCAGTCATTCATACTTTTTCTCGTCTTTTGTTGAATTGCATTTCTTTCGAGTTAAGTCACGCGTCATGACATCTTCGCGGGTGGATCGTCTTCAAAATATATAACGCGGTGCTCGTCTTTCAAAATATATAACGCGGAACAATACAGTTACAAACTTTTCATAAATATTTTCTAACTCCGGTCATTTACAAAACATCCATCAATTTCTTCATCCCATAATCAATCCTGATGGACGGCTTAAATAACCCGAAACGTTTAAGCGTCGATAAATAAATTCATTTTATTTTTGAAACACTTTGTTTTTCAAATTCTTCATAATAAATATAAGTTATAAATTATAAAAAATATTATATATATATATATCACTCTTCTGATCAGCCTTGCTTGAAGAATGGTTGAACAACACCAAAGGACTTGTACATTGTCGATAAAACTCGGTCTTTCACAAATCAAAAGTACGAAGGCTTTGTAATGGCTATGAAACTCTTTTCGCTGCATCAGTTTTTTATGGTAAGTACTATTATAAAACATACAATATTATGTATTATATATATGTGTGTGTTGTGTGTGTGTGTATGTGTGGTGTGTGTGTGTGTGATGTCATAAAACAACTGATGCAGCAAAAAATAATTTCATTGCCTTTTACACAAGCCTCCTTTCCCTTTGCTTATCAGCGCAAAATGGAATCAAATGATTGAGTTCTGGATTTAGTCTAAGACTGCTTTTTCCTATGCGTACAAGTTTCCTTGAAAGAGTATAATCCGATCAATACCCAACGAAGAAATAGAAAGTATTGTCACTAGCATGCCACAGTGTTTGATAAAAAGTATGTGTATATATGTGCATGCGTCTGTATGGCTGTGTACGCTTGTATGAATGTGTATAAATGATACAAAATATGATATTAAATAAATGGTATTTATAGCAATCTTACCAATCATTTTACTTCTCAGAGATTTTTTCACCAATTTGGACATGGTTAAGAAGAGGAAACCTCAGAGAGAGAAACGAGTCATGATAATGTGGTTTCAAAATAATGCTATAAGAACTAATTATATCAAAGCAAAAAGACACAACAACATTGCTAGTGCAGAGTGGGTGGTGACAGTTGATGTAAACATAAACCAGTATTAAGCAAAATACAGCAAACTAGCACGAACGGAACAAAGCTAGTAGAGACTGGGTTGAAAAAGATGATTACAAAGGAAATTATGCAAAAAAACTAAATTTGACCATACAACAAAATGGTATATATATCTAAACCAGAATCTGTCTTAAGAATGAAACGCATAATATTCTCTGGACTTTGAGATAAAGACGGATAGCCTTGTCCCAGCCAGAAGACCAGCCTAGTATTGACTTACAAAAGAAAAAGAGATTTGCAGTTCGGGCAGATCACACAGTGAAGATGAAAGAAAACGAAACGATAGACAAATATCTAGACCTCGGAAGAGAATTTTAAAAAAATGTGGAATATGAGGGGGACGTGATACCAATATTTTTGGCACTAGGACACGGTTTCTAATAGCTATACAAAAAGACTTGAGGACTAGAAATCAAGAGGAAGACTAGACCTTCCAGACAACAGCATTGTTGAAATATCAGTTGGAAATAATTCTTAGGAGAGTCATTGACTTGAGGATACTTTTTGTCACTCAGACTCCAGTGAAAGACCAACAACTCAATAGCTGGTGTAAAAAAACGATAATAAATAATAATTAATAATAATAAAATAATAATAATAATAAGTAATACCCACAAAGAGTATTAAAATTTACTTACCATATTACTAACTCTATGCACAAACTCAGAATCTATCCAAGGATAATGAGACCCATAGTTAACTCTCAGATTTTTGAGATACAAACGAATCTTCCAATCCCGACCAAAAATCAGACCTAAAGTTAAGTAACAAGAAACAAATGCTTGTCCTCTTGTGGATGTTGCTAGCGAAATATTTGGACCTTGCCACCAAGCTGAAAATAATGTGGTACATAAAGATGACGGTGATACCAATTGTAGCTGGCGCACTTGCCACGGTACTCAACAACTTGGAAAGGAGACTGGAGACAATTCATAATCAGAGAAAAGACTCGAGTTCTATCAAACCCCAGCACTGTTAAGATCGGCTGGAATACTCAGGAGGGGTGCGGATATTCTGAAGGGACTTTGCTGTCACTCAGTGAAAGACCACCAGTTTAAAGCTGTGTGAAAAACCTTACAAGAAGTGAAATAATAACAATAAATTGTTTTGTATTTATTTCTATCAACCACTAAGACAGTCAAACATAATTATTAATACTAGTAAATATATGTACCCTCCGGGTGCAGGTTGCAAGTACTTAAGTTTTGATATAATAAAATATCATATTAAATTAGAAGGCTAATGAAAATGAATAAGAATGCAGATAAAAAGATTTGGAACAGAATCGAAAAAATAGAACAACTGTGAAACTAACTCTTCCATCATTTTCCATTACTCCCGTCTTTCATTGGTAAATTTTCCTAATTTAAACTATTTAGTTTAAAAAGGGAAGTAAATAATAAAATTACAGTTTTTCTTCTTGTTAATGAATTTCTTTTAAGATTTATCCCCGAGATTGCTCATATCAATAAGAAAAAAAAAACAATTTGAAATCAATAATAACATATATTTATTAAAATCAAATTTTAAAGATCAATATGCAAATTAGCCTTCCCATTCATACTGTAAACCGCTCTTTTGTTGTATATTAAATACAATTGCATAATTAGTATGTTTAGATATGGTCAACATTCCTAATGATGTAAAACAATTTTATTAATAATCGAGGTTTAAATAAAAATAAAAATCATGGAGAATGTGATGTAAATAACAAAAGGAATTGTGATTTGTATAGTAAATATAGTTTCGGTTACAGACAGAAAAAAACACACAATTCCTATTATTAATAAGATAAATCGGTAATCCAGTGAAGATGGTGGCTTGATTCTTCCTCTTCTAAAGATAACATTGAAACAGTTGTTCTCAGTCAGTTTGGCCTCGTTATTCATCACAGATAGTGTTACAGTTTATGATAATCATGAATGTTTAGCAGACCATGTAGGAAGTTCAAATAAGTTCGTTAGAATTAAAAAGCGGGGGGTATTTTTTGTAACCGTTGGGATTATGATTGACATGTAGATGACCCTAACTGACCTCCGGTACACGGGATAGTTCTTAGTCAGAGTTAGTTAGTCGACCAACCGTCAGAGAGTTTAGACATGTTCTGAGGTCGGTCTCCCGCGCGTTGAATAATCAATATGGGCTAATAAACTTGATTCGAGTAAAGCCGAAGTCTTGTTTTAATTTAAATGAATGTTAAGACAAATGACCAACTTAAATCAGCCTAGAAGTTAGAAGAATTAAGAGAATGAAGAACAGAAAGAACTCAAATAGACAAGACAACAGATGTCGGCCATAGCAGAAGAATCAGCAAGAGTCAGCAACAAGCATCGAGAGAAATGAAGTAAGACCATCCATTCCGCTCTCCATTAGCTCCTCACTAAAGTAACTCTCTCTCTCTCTCTCTCTCTCTTTATATATATATCTCTCTCTCTCTCTCTCTCTCTCTCTCTCTCTCTCTCTCTCTCTCTCCTCTCTCTCTCCAGATGAGTTTCCTCTCCGATTATATACCCGATGTGGTATACAATATTTATTGTTATATGATGACGAGGGTTCTTAATGTTTTCTCCGCAACTTTGTCGGCCCCATCTTCTCTATGGGCTTGCTGTTGGCTGTTTCTCAGGTGGGTGGC
The DNA here is from genome assembly GCA_023376005.1 of Doryteuthis pealeii. Lineage (NCBI taxonomy): Eukaryota > Metazoa > Mollusca > Cephalopoda > Myopsida > Loliginidae > Doryteuthis > Doryteuthis pealeii. The sequence continues at coordinate 99,001,728 of CM042157.1, read as the reverse complement.
TTTCTATTCTTGTTCGGGTTGGCCATCTCTTTGTTTAAAGGATTAAAAGACTTTGTGATTTTTCTAGCTTTTATTAAACACCCCAAGCCCAAAGGATTCCCGAAACCGCGCAGTGAGAGCGACATCTCAAAAGAACGTATTCAAAAAAGAGTAACTGGTCATTACTGAACTGAACTAAAAACTAATGACTCACACCTCTAATGGCCCGTTTTCGGAAAGTTTAAATAAAGTTATTACCTGCCAATAACTTCGAGGTAATTTTCCACTCAATCACCGTTATTTTGAATCTAAAGAACTCTTGATTCAAAATTTAGCTTAACAAACAGTACGTACATAATTCATAAGATACTTATAAATTATGTAACAATAGCAGTTGTGGTCAGCAACGCTAAATTACAGTCAAAGCACCGGTTTCCACTAGATCACCTACGTTATGCAGCAATGAGCTGTCAATACTTAATTGAGTGTCCACTTAAGAAACAGCAGGTACTGTAAGCAACCAGATCCTGATTGTCTTGATTTGGCATTAAATGAACAGAAAAGTGTTGCTGGAAAAGAAACAATCAATCAAAAACCCAACAAAGCTGCATTAGGAAAAGAAGAATACCTGGAAGTAGGAAGAAATAACAGATAACCAAATTCTCCTTCGGTAATTAATGTATCCAAAAGTGCGTCAAGTGTTTAATAACTAAGAGAAACATATGAAACTCGAGGGATTGGACGCCAGAAAGTCCAAGTAAATTGTAATATTCCTAGCTCCATTTTGAATTATCGACGAAAGAGCAAATTATAAAGAATTAAGGAGCAAATCTATGACATTTCAATTAACAATACACGACGGTCATTTACTTCTTAATATATCTTACATGCCGTCAAGTATATTAATTTAATTGAAATAAAAACTGAGAAAGAGCATCTGTTTTATCATCTCTGAAAATCCCACCCACCAAACCGATAAAAATGTGGCTCATTCTACAATGGCACATCAGTTTTCCGTTTTGTAAAATTTTCACGCAGTGATGGGCTGAAGGTTTCATTCAGCAACAGCATTCTCTCTCTCTCTCTCTCTCTCTCTCTCTCTCTCTCTCTCTCTCTCTCTTCTCTCTCTCTCTCTCTCTCTCTCTCTGTCTCCCTTCTTGCTCTATTTCCTCTGATTTTCCTTCCTATCTTAAATTATATCCTTGACCGGGATTAAGCGTGACAGTCCAAAACGCCAGATATGTACAATTTGACGAAATAATTGAGATTACATACGTCAAATACATTAATAGATGCTTAGCACGAAAGGATCCTTTTTTTGTTAAGTGTTTTCCCTAATAATGTTGTGGTTAAATTTTGCATTATAAATATGTAATATACTCGTGATGCAGGGCGTGTGGTGATATGGTTATCCTCGCTGGGAAATGATCACTAGTGTAGGTCGATTTTTTTATTTAATATTTTACTTGCCACCATTGTTTGAGAAAATAGCATCACCTATTGTCTACTAAACTGCACTAAAAAAATCCTCGTTTTCGAAGGTTAGATTTAGCAAAAACGAGAATTTAGTGCATTTTAGCAGACGATATTGATGCTATTTCCTCAACAATGGCAGTAAAAGATTTACTTGGTATCAGTATTCAGTATATACTAACACACAAATTTCGCATAGATGGACAATTTGATATTTTAAAATAGTGAAAAAAATTGACCCTACTCTAATGTGCACAAAGGCGTAACTGAGTTCAAATCCTGGAGACGTGCGTTTGCATTTTTTACACTGATACTGTTGAGAAAGGTATATATCCAAACTGTTCTCCTAAAGCTATGGGGAAATAGTAGGAAATAATGGGCTCTTTGTTTTGGTAGGCAACCAGTCTTGGAGAAGAAAATTCGAATTAAAACCTGTTAAACCCGTTTCAAAATTTCAAAATTGTGTGGGCTGGTGTTTGGTAAACACATAAACGTAAATGTAGTTTTTTAGAAAATATAAAATGTCTTTTCTCCAGTGCATTTGTATCATAAAAATATTAAAAGGCTTTTTCTATAGATAAATTAACAATCCACCCTGTCGTTGGGTCTTAGAATGTGTTAACTGTATTCCCTGAAGTGGGGTGAGAAACCCCTCCCTGCTCAGAGTGGGTGCCTTGAGTATGACATTACATTGCATCTGATGGCGAGCTCCATTCTGGAGATAGTCTGTTTTAAAAATTATTCTATTCGGTCCTTGTTGTAAATAAACTCTAAAGAAACACTACACAAAGATGTGAACATGATGAATGCATTCCCCCAACATCCTAGATGGGTTGCCATGATGTTTAAACCAATCGATTCACATCAGCAAAGCATTTACTGGAACGTGGATCGCACTGAAGGGTTTGGTTTCTTTGTTTAATGCCATCAACCTTCTTGGTATATATAATACCAAAGACATCTTTTTAAAAGAACACTAAAGGTGTACTAAATTAACCATATAGCTGGATACGGGTGGGGTGTTAATACCTTTACCAATGGTACTTCTCTGAAAATAAATGTAATAGCCATCATTGGAATTCGAAAGTCATTACTATGATGTCGCAGTCCAGTGCTTTAGCTACTTCACACGGGTGAGACCCCCGCATTGCACTAAAATATTGAAGTATAATCGTAGTTTTCTCTTAATAAATAATCACCTACCTACATCTAGATTGAATTTCAAGTGCGGTGACTTTATAGAAAATTCTGAAAATGTATTGTGTTATTCTTTTTTACTGTGACTTGAAATTCAAACTCACTTACTACGATATCGCAGTCCAGTGCTTGGCCACTTCGCCCCACGCAGTTCCCTCGCATCATTCTTACACAAAATTCCTTTTTTTTAAACTTTGCCTACTTTAAACCGCTTACCGTGGCTCTCATACTACACCAAAGAATAAGTATAAAAACTAAATGGGTAGTTCCAGAATAAACTAGATCAGAAGAACTCAAATTACAATAGTTATAGAAATTTATTTGAATACAATGAGTTACTGAGGTAAATAGTGAAATTTGAAAATCTCTCATCATGCAGTTAAAATATACAAGTCAATAATTGGTAAAGCCGTGTGGGGAATTTGGTAGGCAAGCATTTAAAAGAAAAAGAAATATAGACAATGTATCTTTAAGAAACTGAAAAACTATAAAGAAAAGGATACGAGGGAGTGAGAAGAAGATCGCCATCTCTGTTAACTCTTACTTATCATGCCATCAACTGTTTTTACACTTTATTCAATTGTAAGAAAACATATGTACATTGTTGGGCAAATAAAAGAACAATGAATGACATGTTTTATTTGTCAGTTTTTAAAAAATGTCACTTCTTAAACAAGGAGATGAGCGAAGATCACCACTCTGTTGACCCTTTCGCTTCACGTGTTATCGACTGTTTGTACACTTATTTCTACTTTTTTTAAATGTCAATGGTGAAAGAATTTCTTGGCGAGTCATACATGGAAGTATTAAGGTCGATATCGTCAAGTGACAATGATAATAAAAAAACAACATATAAAGAAAATTGAGAAGGTTATAAGGTTGAGCTTCGAAAGAGAAATAATGTTTCTTTTGGAATTCTCCGGTGCCAGCAAATTGATGCATCCAAAACAGAAAGGAGGAGTTCTTGCTGTAATGGTTACAATCGTAGGACTACACTAAAAAATTAGATATAAGAGCTAGTGCGGATACTGGATGCCAACTTGAGGACATAATAGAGTGATGACCCATAAAAACGTATGACAATCATATATACGAGGTGAGTAAAAAAAGTAATGCCATTTTGTCTAGGAACAGTATAACTACCAACACAGAAATATGTATCATACATCAAAATGAAGCTGTTCTCTGTAGATCACGTCCCTACTTCTCAACATGGGTCCCGTTTCTCTCAGTGCAATGTTCCGCCTTCTTCTTAACAGATTTTAAATTCCTCGTCACTGGTATAATGTTTGCTTCTCAAACCCTCTTTATGGGACCGAAGAGATGATAGTGACGAGAAAGCAAAATCTGTAGTGAAGAAGAGGCCAAAAGCAGTCAAAAACAGAATTTTACGGGGCAGGGATACATGCTCTCATTCGAATGGTGGTAATATACATATATATATATATGATATGAACGAAAAGTGATAAGAGAAATGTAATATTTTTTTTATTGTTGTTTATTTTTTTTAACTAGTTTCGACCTTTAGGTCATCGTCAGGAGAAAATTCTTTTTTGCAGAAATTGATTTTAGAAAGTTTCTTTTTTAAATTAAAGATTTTTTAAAAAATGTTTGACAGGCCACTATAAGGCAGAGAAGTGTGTTAATATGTATCGAGCCCATCGGTTTCCGTGAATAAGAATCCATACACACACACACACACACACACACACACACACATATATAATATATAAAATATATATATATATTATATAATGCAATTATAAAATACATTTTCAATTAACTGACGATCAGAATGAAACTCCGAAGTGTCCTCAATATCTAAATGATACACATGATTTAATTCGGAAATATATGTTTGGGAGTAGCCGTTCGTTTCCATTCATTTTGATTACCACCTTAGGACATCATGATAAGCATGCAACTTGGAGTAGCGAAAAAATACATTGTGTTTTAGGATTCTAGAAATTATTATTCGTAGTTTCATTATTCTGAGATAAATTTCTACTTTTCCTTATATCAACAAAGGCCCTGAAGAAGATCTACTAACAGATTGAAAACACTGCAGCGTTGGCTGAATAATACCACTCATTTTATGAACTGTGTTTTTCAAAGTTTTCACTTATTACATACCGTCGGATTCACTTCCATTTTTCTCTTCACACAACACACACACACGACACACACACCACCATATAATATATATATAATATATATATATATATTATATTATATATATATTATATATGTGTGTAAATAAATGGAAATTAATCGACAGAATGAATTTAACATTACTAATTGTTTTTTTCAAAATGTTAAATTAAGTATATATTATATATATATACTGTTATGTAAGAAATATTTAAATTAGAAAACTAATAAACTAAATAAGAATGCAGATGAAATGATTAGCTTTCTCATTCACACTGTAAACCGCTATTTTTTATATATAAATTACATTGCATGTTATTAGAATGTAGATATGGTCAACAGTATTATTAATGTAAAAATTGTAAACAACAGTAGTAATTAATGTGAATTTTAACATTTGAGATTAATTTTCAGTTAGGAAAATGTTATAAATTGCACAGAGCTTGTTCCTGTGAGTATGAAGATTTGTTGCACTTGAACAATTCTGCATTTCCCCAAACTCGTGTTCAAATGAATATAGAGTTAGCACTGACTTGTCAGACATCTTGACTGTTATCAGGCGTCTATACATAATCACTTCATTGTGTGAGTTTCTCAGCTGTGTACAAGTCTTATTTTAATTTAAAAAATAAAATAAAATTTCAGCTGCGATACTTTTTTGGTCAGACTTCGTATATATATTTGCCATCTGTGAATTTTTCAAAATATCTCAGCTACACATTTTCAAAAGCAAGTCAGATCTGACACGGTCATAAGTTATTGTTTTTCTTCAGTTTAAAAGAATACTTGCATGGAGTTGTGAACATTAGGTGTTCCTCAAATATTGTTTTGGTTCTCGGTTGGTGGACCTGAGTTATTTTGGGTCTTTTATTAGGATATATATATATATATTATATATATATATATATAGTATATATATATATATATATTATATATATTGTCAGTTTGTCAGTTAATTGCTTATGAGAAATTAGAAAATCATTAGTATTAACCACTCTAGATTTCTGTTCCAGTCGGTGTACACGAGTATTTTGGTGTCGGTTTGAATTCAGAATTTTCCTTCTCCGAGTCTGGTTGACACCATATTCCTAGTCCACTCGTAGCTGCTGGAACAAATGATAAATTGTATTTTTCCACGGGCATAAACCCAAGGCGAACCGCAAACAACTTCGTCCAGAATTTGAAATAGTCATCGAGTTTGAGTCCATTTCTAAAGACTATAACGTTCCAAAAGACACGTCCTTCTTATATATATATATATATATATTATTATATATATATTATAATATATATATATATATATCAGTGGCTCCCCCCATTAAAACTAATAAAAAATGCTCGATCTAGCGAAGCATCTCCCCTAAACAGACAAAGAACTCCTGAAATACAACACCAACCACGGACCGAATTCCCTGGATTATTTCATCACGGTCAAACACATGCACAAACTCACCAAAACCACGAAAAACTATAAAATACTACAAAATATCCAACATAAAACATATCTTCAACACCTCCCCCCCCCACATTAACGCTAAAAAACAAACCACCTAACCTACGAAACATCCTCACAGCATCAAAAAAACATCTACACAACACCACCACAAAGACAACCTAAAATGAATAAAACGAGATGCAATATGCACGCATCTCATACTTGAAAGCTACCATCCCAAATACCAAACACACCAACACTAAAAAATCCAACCCCCACAACTCCACTTGCGAAGGCAGTGCGCAATTTAATTACTATAAACTGCTACTAAATTCAAAACAACTGCTATGTGGGGAAACATCACTACTTCGACTACGCCTCAAACAACCACAAATTACCCATAAACTTAAATCTCCACACGTAAAATCGCTCATCCACTTTAATACCCCTCACCAACAATTTAGACAACCTGAAGTATTCTTAATCCAACAAGCTTCCCCTCCACACAAGCTAGGAAAACTAGCTGAGATTAAAATGGATCAGTAGACTAGACACTCACAGAATGGCCCTGAATACAGACACCGGCACAATTAAAGGCATACACATATTTCCAAACACCCGCATACCATCAACCCATACCCCTATCAGTTTACTACACACAACAGTACCAAACTCATTAATCACCAACTAACCGATCAGCATCAAACACCCACAGATCATTAAATGGAGCAACAAGACACCAGAGATTACTACTATTTCGGTCTTGAAGAAGGGATGTCACTATCCTGAAAATTACCACTAAAACAAAATCTAAACTAAATAAAAGAAACTAAAAAAAAAACTACCGAGTTTTCTGGATATTTATTCCTTAGATTTAACATATTATGTAACACATTATCCTAATATAGCACTTTAATGCGTTCACACCAATGCCCAAACCTGGTATATGTACTTCCAAAAATGGATAATACAAAAGTATATCTCAAATATATATATATATAATATATTATATATATATATAAATATATTACTACAGAAATGACAATGTGCATATACCAGTTTGGCGCCTACATCAGCAATCAGATGATGAAAATTAAACACATGGCTTTTTGAACTTTTAGTAAAAATCAATAATTGGGCCCATTCCTACCTCCTCACATTGGAGGAAAAAAAATTTTAGCAAGAGAGGTGAAGAGGAGTAGTAGTAACGTCGAAATCATGATACATGTTACGAATGCTTAACCTAATTGTTTTTTAAAATACACATTGATATAAAATAAGATAGTTTATCGTAAAAACATAATAATGTTTCTCACCTATCTGACGCTTAGCGAACACGAAAGGTAATTACCTCCCGTATTCCCTATATCGAGCAGCATTATAAAAGAAGAAGCGGGCAAAGTCAAACCCTCTTTTAATCTTCTGATTCGAAAAAGAGTAGCAAAGCACGAGTTGCTTCTGTCGTTTCGTGTCTTTCGCTCCGAGCCCAGCAACCATGTGTGTATGAACACAGATAACATGTTAAATGTATAATCGGGGGACCTGTGAATATACCACAGTATGATAATTTGATTATTACGTTTGATATGTTTACATAAGAGCTATTGCAATTATTCATATTCAATATGTAAAAAGTATAATAATAATATTGATTTAACCCTCTCTTAGTTTTTTTTTCTTTCTTTCCTTCGTTTCATCTTTTCATTAGATGATTAAAACGGATTAGCCTTATCGCTTCTGAGTGCTCATCCACTCTCTCTATCTTCCTTTCTTTCTTATTATATTTTTGTGTAGCATGTCCTTTTTCTTCTCTTTCTATCTTTATGATAAAATTTGAATGGTCCATTATTTAGCTAAGGTGACGACAGTCACAAGAAATAAGAATTCGGCGGATAAGCCACACCAGATTATCAGGATTTACATTTGTGAATTCCATCTTGAACTATTTAGACCGTCTCCTTTTGAACCAGAAGGTGTTGCAGGATGATAACGGTCGTACAATTAAGGAACATGAGTATTAATATATAGATTAGGTAGAGGTTTTTTTTCAGAAAGAACGACAAGGACTTCCTTTCTGTTTACTCTTTTATATTCTTAAACATGTTTCTTTTTTTTCTTCTTACATATGCATGTCAAACTTGGGGTCAACGGAAGTCCGCAAACTTCCACAGCATTGGAGTACAACAATGCCATGTTTATTCTCTCTTCTTTTCAGATTTCCATGCCCATGCAGAACCTTTGTACAAACCTTATAAACTCCTTACAATAAAAGACCATGTCTACGTAATGAATTGTCTGCTAACCCATAGACAAATGACTGGTACATTACCCTTAACGTTCAAAAACTATTTCATCCCTAAAAAAAAAGAATTATACACTGTCTCTACTAGGGGATCAACTGCAGATGAACTCTTCAAGCCATTTGCCAACACTAAAACCTATAACCTTAAATCTATCAAAGGATCCTGCATCAACGATTGAAATACACTAACAAAAAAATGTCCAAACATTGATTTCACCAAAATGTTGGCTCGTTAACTCAAATTAATAATCACAATAGAATTTTTAATAAGTATAAATAAACTAATAATCAACTTTCAAACTATGTAAAAAACAACAAAAAATAAATGAAAAAACAACTGAGGTGGTTGTTGTATATTGAAGATATTTAAAAGAATGTGAAAACGGAAATAGGGTCTTCCGGTTGGATCGAGGCAGGGAGTAGACGAAAAGAGTAACAAAGGTCTTTTTCCGGGTAAAGCGAACAAAGAAGGATGGGTAACAATAAGTTGGGAAATAGATTTGTCCGCTGATAAAGATAACAAAAGAAAACGCGTAGGCGTTTGATATATATAAAAGGAAGTCAGGGATCCCAGGTCAGTGAGAGAGACAGACAGCGGACGGTGAACAGAGCACAAAGAGCGACAGTCGAAACGGTCCATCGCTGCCAGCGGGCAGTGAGGTTCGTCCATCCCTTCCACGTCACCAATGCTAGTCATCCCAACAGCAGTAGTAGTCATCGTCAACCCTTGGGTATTCCTATTGACACGCTCGCCACCCACCAGCCGAGAAGAAGAAGAAATAAATTCAAAACTCCTACTATACCCATGTGTTGTAGATTTCATTAAGCGACTACTACATATATCGTCTAGGGTTAGTGACGATGCCCGCTACGTATGCAGATACACGGAGTAGGGCCGTGAATTTGAAGCCAGTATATAACATTTAGAATTTGATGCAGTATGCAACAGTGGTCACTACTAGAATAGGCTCTGTCCTAATTAGTGATTATCCTCCACACATTACTACAACAACCAACATTACGTTTTTTGTTTTTTGTTTTGTTTTATGTGACATTGTTTATATTGTGTAATGTCTTTTTCTTACTGAGGCACACATTCAGTCAGTGGTTTCATGATTTACAAGAAATTCCCTCGAGCTATTCTCATATCAATGAGTTCTCCCGCGACCAAAGTTCCACGTATCTGATGTATGCTCTTCTTTTTAAGACGGAAAGGACTAGCTGGATACTGCTGAAGA
>CM042157.1:98961953-98989453 GCA_023376005.1 Doryteuthis pealeii | reverse complement strand
AGTGGTCACTCACCTAGGCATAGAATGTGCCCATTATTGCTTAACTTCAGTGATTTGGGAAAATAACAGTGCATACAGAATCACCTATTAGTGTTTCATCCCTTTTTACTCGGGTATATATTAATCGTGGAGAGTTCATCTCAGGTGATAGAGAGAGACAGACAGACAGACAGACAGACAGACAGACAGAGTCCTAGATTAGAGAGGAGGTGGTCTTACTTGATTTATAACTTGTTACTCTGTTGATTCGTCTAACTCGTTGCTGCTAACTGGTTCATTTCTGTTTCGGTCCGCCATGGTATCTAGACTTATCTACTGGTTTCTTCTTCCTTGGGCTGGTCTGGGCTAATCATTGCTTTAATAATCAATTAACACAACAAGACTTGAAGTTTACTTGATGAAGCTTTTATTAGCCCATATTTAATTCGCCGCGGAAGACCGACCTCAGAGCACGTCTAAGCTCTCTGAAAGCTAGGTCGAATCTAAATTTTAACAAACTATCACGTGTCTGTCATGGCGCGTTTTCAAGGTCCAAGTTTTATCAACAGTCCCCGGTAGTTTTCCATGGGGACTCCTTGATTCTAAATCGACAGACCTCAATTTAAATTCTAGCTACAGGGCCTGTGCACAATTCATCACCTCTCAGGAATTGTAACATTAGTCAAAATAAATGTTTGTAGAACCAATTTTAAACCTTGCAATGGCGGTCCCGCTATGGAATAAAGACTTCAGGTATAAACATTTGACGGTGCATATAAAAGTTGAACCCGAAAATTATGCATCACGAAATTTGCACAGAAATGGAAATAGCCAAACGCTTTACAACCATTCGCTTGTTTGTTCTATCGAAAATATTGTATAAATCAATCGTTAATTATCGTCAACGATCAACGAGGGAATCAAGAGAAGAGGCAGTGCCGCACGCGTTAAACACATGCAACGGTATTAAATTTGGAACAAGGTACGTCTATTACCAGAGACCCCGTTATCACTAATGTGCGACCCCCCAACTCTCTCTCTCTCTCTCTCTCTCTCTCTCTCTCTCTCTCTTTGCCCTATCAAGCTATCTACCTCTCTCTCACTCTCTATCTATCTATCTATCTTTTTCTCTTTCTCTTTCTCTCTTTCTTACCAATGACCTCGTTATCGCTAAATTGCGACCCCATATCCTTTCCCCCCTCTCTCTCTCTGTCTCTCTCTCTCTCTCTCTCTCTCTCTCTCTGTGTATATATATATATATATATATATATTTCTCTTTCTCTTCTCCTCTCTTTCTCTCTCTCTCTCTCTCTCAATATATATATATATATATATATATATATATATATATGTGTGTGTTTTTCTTTTTCTCTTTGTCTCCTTCCCCCTCTCTCTCTCCCTCTCTCTCTCTCATCTCCCTTATTTATTTAGTTGTATTGATTGCTTTTGCGAATTGCTTGGATAGAAAATGTGGAATTAAAAGCGACATATTCCAGTAACAACCAAACGAATGCGAAAAGATGCAAGCGAAACAAAGCATTAAAAGAGAGAGAGAGAGAGACGCCTAGCGGGAGTTGTAAAGAAACAGTCGCCATTGATCTTTGCCGGACACAAAAGTCGACTAACCGCCTCGCCGGCATAAATTGATTTCGAAAATATAAGCGATTTTATATCTGTGGATAAGTGCGCTCCGAAAGTGATACCTCCGATTTATTCTCATGTATTTACCCACAAAAGAAAATGCTTGTCTTCCGTTGCATTGTGGACGTCATTCCTCACGTCACGTGTCCGTTGGTCACGTAATGATTCAACACCTTCATCCACCTTTTTTTTGCCCTCTGTCTTCAAAGGGACGACACCTATCCGATTTTGGGTCCTCGACCGTTGAGTGAAAAGGACATATTTCTCAGCTCGGTTCGTAGATCAGACTAGAGACACTTTGTACTCTAACTTCAGCTTAGCATTTATTGCACTTTACCATGAATATATATATATTTTCGTCATTCACACACACACACACACATATATATATATATATATATATATGTTGGATTAAACAAAAGACACAACTCCTATTTAACAATTTTATTTGTGATTTTTTCAAGATTTCTGGCCAACTTTTTAATATTTGGGTGGAATTCGTGGTTTAGTCCACCAAAGTTCATGTCCCGAGTACTTTATGAAAAAATGCTGCCCAAATACACACACACACACACACACACACACACACACACACACACACACACACATATATATATATATATATATATATATATATATATGTGTGTGAATGACGAAAATGGCATGACGTATATATCTAACTAATGCTAATAACTAAAAGAAAGAGTCGAAAAAATATAATGAACTTAACTTATATATATTCACACACACACACACACACACACACACACACACACACATAGACACACACACGCGTACACACACATAGATATATAGATATATAGATATATGGAAAATATACGAATATATACGAAAGGTGAATAGCGAACACACCTCATATTTCGTCGGTTTTTTCTTATTTCGTTATCTTCTTACAACCACCCTCATATATATATATATATATATAATATTTCATGTTGTTGTTTATATATATATATATATATATATATATATATATGATTTTACAATGTAAAAGGTAACTTACCGGTGAAACAGGTCACAATGGTTAGTTGATGCAAGTTTCACAATGATAAGACAGCGATAAAACAAATATTAAGTGCTTTATCTGTAAGTAGAACAAATTTATTATTACAATGGTATTTACGGGAATAACCTACTCGAGTTTCACCATAAGGATCTTTAGGGTTAAATCCACTGAATTAATCAAGATATTGATTAATTGCAGTCGATTGTACATAACCACAAAATACACGCGTACAATCGGCTGCAATTAAGCAATATCTTAATTAATTCAGTGGATTTAACCCTAAAGATCCTTATGGTGAAACTCGAGTAGGTTATTCCTGTATATACAATTATAATAATATATATATATCATCATCATCATCATCATGTCGCGCACGCAGCACGGGCATCCATGACAATCCTTCGCCAACCCTCCCTATCATTCATTACACCTGGAAGCTCCTCTGCGGAGATGTTTGTGTATGTGTGTGTGTGTATGCGCGCATGCGTGTGTGTGTGCCTGAAATAGATTATTATAAACAAGGATTTAGTATTTAGTTTTTTATTCATTTTTTTTTTTCGGCGAAGGAGGTTTCGTAACTATGGTTGGAGGCAGTTTCAAAAACTATTCAACGAATTTGTACGCAGGTGCTTCTATGGTGTAGAGTGGTAGATTGATTCTCTGTCCAATTGATATAGGAGTGACGTCATGTATAGGCCATTAATGCATTTGGTATCTATTAGTTTCTGGCCTCTGCGATTTTTGCATTTGGTTTGAAAATTTCTTAGGCGAGAAACTATCAGTTATCAAGCTCCGTTGACTTAATGTCTTCCCTACACAACACACACACACACACACACATATATATATATATATATATATATATATATTGTGTGTGTGTGTGTGTGTGTGTGTGTGTGTGTGTGTGTGTGTGCAGCATTTTTTTATGCACACAGTGTTGAATAAGATGTATTATTTTTTGTGCGGAAGTGTTCGATGTAGGATTCTTCTGTATAGTTTAAATAAATATAATGAATGCTCTGATTTGTTCATCGACAATGTCAATATAAAATGCATTGTTTAATTTTTTTTAAGTTATTATTGTAACCACTTGCACCAAATTTACAAATACAGTATATATATATATATATATATATATTATATATATATATATATATATATATATATATTCGATCTAAGCAAATAATGTTTTGAAAAGACTGGGACATTTTTTGTTAATTGCTTGGTTGAAAAATGGGAAAATAAAAATAACATATTCTGGTAACTACAAAACTGGTGAAAATAAAATGAAAGAAACAAATTTCTTCAATATGATCAGTTGGTTTTCAATTAGAGTTGCCAACCTGAAAAATAAATTATCAGTCTCATTAGTTTCTATGAATTTTAGGAGTATCGGACCCTAACTGATCGTCGAAGTTCTCGCAATTTCTTGAACCATTTGGTTACTATACTGTGATCAACTGTGCCTTCATATTTCACACAACAAACGTTTTTGATTGCTTCATTGGTGTTATGGCCCAGTTTGAACTCTTAAAACATGAGTTCCTGAATTAGACTAAGTTGCATGTTCATCTGTGCAGCTTTTAAATCATATACGAAGTGAAGTAATGTACAACGTGTCAACACACCAACTACCACGATACTACCAACCTAGCAGGTACCTACCACGGCTTGAACTGCCTTGGTCATGTGATATACGCATCACAGACTAGTACGTACCAAAAATATTGCAAAACTTTTGACTCATCCTTTTGTAATGATCCTATCTTTGTATAACAAAGATGGCACATTGAGGTGAGATCTTTGTATAAGGCAACAAAATAAATTATCAATCTCGTTATTTTCTAGACTGTCCTCGTATGCTTCTGTAGATGCTTTTAAAAGAGTGTGAGTTGCTCGGTTGGTTGGAAAGGTCTCTGCATCCGTAAAGCATTTCTGTGATTGTGTAAATGCCTTTGGTATCAAGTGAAAGATGAAAGCCGTTGCGTAGGAGAAGATTGGATGGTCGTCGGTGTTTAACAGAGAACACCTGACAATGGACGTGTTTGGGGGGAAGAAAGAAACAGAATAGAAAAGAATGAATTGAAAATGAAGGAAAACGAAGTGAGAATAAGAGAAATACAAAATGAAAGAGAAAAAGGAAATGAAAAAAAGTTAAGATAGGAACGAAAGAAAGAAGAAAGAAAGACAATAAATCAAGAAGAAAATAATGCAAAGAAAGAAGGAAGGAATCAGTTCGAGAAAAAGAAAGAAAGAAAGAAAGAAAGAAAGAAAGAAAGAAAGAATTATTTTTTGAAAGAAAGAAAGAAAGAAAGAAAGAAAAAAGAAAGAAAGAATTATTATTTGAAAGAAAGAAAGAAAGAAAGAAAGAAAGAATTATTGTTTGTAAGAAAGAAAGAAAGAAAGAAAGAAAGAAAGAAAGAAAGAAAGAATTATTATTTGAAAGAAAGAAAGAAAGAAAGGAAAGAAAAATAATTCTGTGGTTAACAGAAAGAAAGAAAGAAAGAAAAAGTGTTTGAAAGAAAGAAAGAAAGAAAGAAAGAATGAATGAATGAATGAATGAACAGAGAATGAAAGAAAAAACAATAATTTGAATTGGATGACGGTTGAAGTATGAGCAAGAATACTGAATGAATGAAAGAGAAAGAATACAATGACAATACAAAGAGTATCGAAAAAAGAAAGAGCATTAAACAAAAAGAAAGAAAAAAGAACGAAGAAAAGAATGAATAAAGAAAAATAGAAAGAAAAATAAACCAAGAAAAAACAAAGGAATGAACACAAAACAAAGAAGGGAAGAAGAAAGAAACAAGAAAGAGAAAAAGAAAGAGAAAAATTAGAAATTGGAAAAATTGCTAAGAAAGAAAGAAAGAATCAGTGCGTAAAATAAATAAATAAAGGAAGGAAGGAAGAAATAAAGAAAAAGAAAGAAAAGAAAAATGATTATGTGTTTAAGAAAGAAAGAAAGAAAGAATCAGTGCGTAAAATAAAGAACGAAAAGAAGGAAGACAAAAGAAAAAGACAGAAAGGTAACTGAATGAATTTGTACTTAAAAAAGAAAGAAAGAAAGAAAGAAAGAAGAAAGAAAAGAAAGAATGAAAGAAAGAAAGAAAGAAAGAAAGAAAGAAAGAAAGAAAGAAAGAAGAAAGAAAAAAGAAAGAAAGAAAGAAGAAAGAAAGAATGAAAGAAAGAAAGAATGAAAGAAAGAAAGAAGAAAGAAATTATATGCAAGAAAAAGTAGTGAGAATGAACAAGTGTGCTTTAATACAAAGAATGAATGAATGAAAGAGAAAAGAGAAAGAATACACAGACAGAACAAAGAATATTTCAAAGAAAGAAGGGAAGAAAAAAGAAAGAAAGAAAGAAAGAAAGAATGAATGAATGATAAGAAATACGGTAGGTAAAGAAGATGTGCCGGTAGGGAAATACGAAGAAGAAGAATCAGCAAATCTCCTTTTGTGATGGAACAGAATTGCGTAGAACGTCATGGAAATGGTATCACCAATGATCGAATCACAATGGATGCGCTTTCATTACAAGAGCCATTAAACCCGGAAGTCGTAAGTCATAGAGGCCGCGTTCCAAGGACCGTAGCATCTCACTTGAATTGTCTATTCGCTTTACTCAACTCAGTACGAGATTTTAACAAAAAGCTGCCTCCTCCCCCCCTCCGCCTCTCCGCCGCTTCCCCCCAACACCCCTCAGCCCAGTGAGTTTTCCCTATCTACCCGCCCATTGTGAAATCTACAATGTGAATGAGTAAGCAACCAATAGACTGCATAGTTGCACAGAAATGTATCTGACACTTGCATGCTTTCCAAGCTATTTAGATTGTTATTTACGACGTTTTTGCTTAGTCTGGCACACAAGTCTCAAGTCGTTTACTTATTGTTCTACTATGGTCACTAGGGTAGGTCGATTTTTCACTTTTTAAAAATATCAAATTGTCCATCTATGCGAAAGTTGTGTGTTAGTATACTGAATACTGATACCAAAAATTAGATCTTTTACTCTTACCATTGTTTGAGGAAATAGCATCAAAGATCGTCTACTAAAATGCACTAAAAACCTTTCGTTTTCTAAAGGCTACATTTTGCGAAAACGAGGATTGCATTAGTGCATTTTAATAGACGATCTTTGATGCTTATCTTTAGGGAAAAATTTAAAAATCGTACGAGTAAAATATATTTTGTTTGTATTTCATAAAATTAAATAAGGAGTGGAGTCGACCTAGTATAAAAACATCTCCAAATATATTTTAGTAAAAAACTATTTCAAACATAAATTCATCTAAAGGTGTATAAGTATCGAAATGTTCGCGAAAATTTGACAATCAACTGATTTTTCATTGAATTTTAATTTTTCATGTAGTAATGATACTGACTATGAATTAAATACTCATTGATAAAATGACTGTGACGTAAGCAGTGATGTAGTTTTGGTTACAGACAAATAGAAACGGAATCTCTATTATTATTATTATTATTATTATTATTATTATTATTATTATTATCATATTAATACTCGTGTTCCTTAATTGTACGACCGTTAATATATTGCAACGTCCAAATCAGCCAAGGTTAAATACAAAAATCTAAATCCTGATTATCTGGTGTGGAGTGTATAGCACACCTGCGTCGCAATTAATCCCAGATCCACTCTAACCCGTAGTGGTAGTACCTGTTAGGGTCCCATCTATGTGTTAAATACATCAACCAATGCGTTTTGAAAAAAATTGAATACCCAAAGAGAATGTATAAAACAAAAGCATCTTTGGCATAAAATAACCCAATACGGGTTTGATATGCCATAAGATCCAACCAACCAAACATCAATGTCAACATATCATTGGTTTTTCCAATTCTTCATTTTATGATGAATTACTCATGATGCTTGTATGGATTATTTCTCTATATAAGGTGTGCTGAAGTCCACCACTGTAACATATACACTCTGAATGGGTGTGTGGAACAGTCAGCCAATCAACAGCTCGAATAAATAATTAGATAACTATTTAATCGTCGATCTTGAAAGTCGTTCATTTACGCCTATTTGCAACTGACGAACGGACCTGCAACCGAGGACTCTGCTCAACCAAAATATTCTACCCAACATTCAGGGACCCCGGGGAACAACCAAAGTATTCTACCCAACACTAATGGACACCGAGGAACAATCAAATGATTCTTCACTAGAGACCAACCTCTGCTTAACACTGAGGATCAACACTCTCACTTACAGCCTGAAAATGGCCACAAAAATCGTAGCAATGCTTACTTACTGTCCCCATGTGGTCACTCATCTAAGTAAGCTCCGTGGGGCTTATAATGCATTAACTGTAACCCCTGCAATATCCGGTTGTTTTAATAGACGATTTTTAGAGGGTTTTTTTTAATTATAAAACTAACCCTTAACCCTAACCCTAACCCTAACCCTAACTTCTAACAAACAACCGGATATTGACGGTGTAAATGAAAAACATGTCCTTTCTTAATCGAGATGAAAAAGGGGTACCTAAAGGTAATATAGTCCAAATGGTCTGAAAAGGGTTGGTATGCTGTAAAAATAGCTGTCTACATATCTATCTATCTATCAATCTATCTAGGTCTATTTCTATCTATCTATCTATCTATCTATCTATCTATCTATCTGTCTCAGTCTGATTACGACCAAGACATACAGAAAGCATCGGTTTCCGCTAGATCATCAAAGTTAAGCAGTGATGAGCCTATTCAGTTCTTAAACGGGTGACCATTAAAGCAGCAGCAGATACTATAAGTAACCCGGCTCCTTTGCTTATTAAAATGACATGATTCGGCATTACAGGTTCAGAAAAAGGTTGATATGCCATAAAAACCTATCTGTCTGCTTGTCTATCTATCTAGGTCTATTCATATCCATCTCTACCTATCTATTAATCTCAGTCTGATTCCGGTAAAGACACGCAGAAAATACCGGTTCCCGCTAGATCATCAAAGTTAATCAGTTATGAGCCTGTTCAATATTTAACTGGGTGACCACTTAAGCATCAGCAGGTTTTATTACGATAGAGCAGAAAATAGAAATAAAGATAATTCTGAATTTACAGGGCTTTGGATTTTTGTTAACATTGTGGCTATTCTCTGGTTGGTAAAGTTTGGTTCGTGGGAACTGGAGGTCTACTTGAATTTTAAGGGGTCCTAGCTTGGACTTTGGAGGAGGCTGACGTGCCTCCCCAAGGTGGCTCTTTCCTCTGCGCGTGATAGTTAAGTTGGGCTAAATAAAGTCGTCTGGAAAATATCGAAATCTTTGTGTTCGTTACTAAAACCAACAACGAGTGCGGAGATGAAGAAGTTCGAAGAAGTCCCAAAAACAGCAGAGCAGAAGAACAGAGAGAGGATCAGCCTTGATACCCAGATAAACAATAACCGACCCAACCCACATCGAAAAGGCCACCTAGTAGGGTAGACGGACTGGCCAAGAAGACAGAATAAGATAAGTACAATAAGATAAGAAATAAAAGGCTATATAAAACCACAAGAAAGGGTGTCATTAATATGTTATTAACTCTTTGCCTACCAAATTTACTCCACGGCTGTACCAAAGTTTTGTTGTTACTTTTTACCTCTTTGATAGGATATTTCAAAGTTCATTATCTATTCACCTCATAACTCATTCTATCTTATTATAATGGAGATTGTGGGTTTATTTGCCTGTAACCGAAACTATCTTACTATACAAGTTACAATTCCCTTAGTTATTTACATCAAATCCTCCATGATTTTATTTTTATTTAAACCTCAATTATTAATAAAATTGTTTTACATTATTAATACTGTTGACCATATCTTCATACTAATAACATGCAATTGTATTTATATATACAACAAAATAGCAGTTTACAGTGTGAACGGGAAGGCTAATTTGCATATTGATCTTAAAAAATGGATTTTAATAAATATATGCTTAGTATTATTAATTTCTAATTGTTTGGTTTTATCTTATTGAATAAGAGCAAAAGTCTCGGGAATAAATCTTAAAAGAAATCCATTAACAAGAAGAAATAACTGTCATTTTATCCTTTACTTCCTATTTTAACTAAATAGTTAAATTAGGAAAATTTACCAATGAAAGACGGGAGTAATGGAAAATGATGGAAGAGTTAGTTTAAAAGTTGTTCTATTTTTCGATGATACCCCCTCTGTTCCAAATCTTTTTATCAGCATTCTTATTCAGTTTTATTAGCCTTTCTAATTTAACATGATATTTTATTATATCAAAACTTAAAAGCTTGCACCCGGAGGGTGCATAAATTTGCTAGTTCAAATAAAGTCTTATTATTGTTGTAATCTTAGTCCTTCTGCTCAATTCTAATGAACTAACCATCATTTTCTACTTCGAAGTGGAAAAAGAGTTAAACTCGGGGGTGGGGAGTATCCCTTTATTGCCATTACTCCCAGGTCAACAGATTCACAGAATGTACCTGTTTGGGTACTATATGTGGATCAACTATACCTGTTTGGAAATTATTAATATTAGATAGGAACACCTGATATTATATAACTGTGTATAAACAAATGATTATTATTGAATTGGAATAATTACTAGAAACTATTCAATTTGGTACAATTTATTGGTATTATATAGAAATACTTGCAACTGTGTTGCAGATCATTTATATTAGATTGAAATATTTAACATCATATAACTAAACATATAACTCGTACACCAGAGACACCAGACGACATGAGGAAATAATCATTTTTATTTGTTATTTATTTTATCCAATATTTGTTTATTATTTCATTTTTACTTATTTTTCATCTTATTTATTTATTTGTTTGCTTATCATTTATTAATTTGTTTATTTATTTATTTGATACTATTTAATTTATTTTTCTTATTTAATTAATGTTTTGTTTTATTTCATATGAGATTTTGTTTTTTAGTTGATTTTTATTTTACATCAATTTGTTTTTTATTTTATTTTACATCTATTCATTATTTTATTTTCACTTTTTTTCATCTTATCTATTTATTCATTCAGTTTTTATTCATTTGAGTGTCATTATTATTATTATTATCTATTAAATACTTATTTTGTTCGATATTATTTCATTTATTTTATTCCTTTCTATTTGATAGTTTATTTCACGTAACTATACTTCAATCATTTTTATTTTATATTTATTTTTTGTTATTTAATTTTATTTTTATTTTTATTAGTTATCTATTTCATTTTATATTTATTTATATATATTTATTTACTATTTTACTCTAACTTATTTATTTATTTATCTATTTTATTCGTTGATTTATTTATTTGAATGTCAGGAGAAAACCGTTAAGACTTAAAATGGTAATGATATTTTGTCCGTGCAAGATCGAATAGAAATTTTCGAGCGAACGCGTTGTTCGTTGCGGTTATAATTGGTTTCTGACCGGCTGATTGTCGTCTGGATTAGGGAACTCATTGCAGCGGAATTTTAAACAGGGTTGATGGATTTGTCACGTGCCCGGGAAGACGCTTCGATGGCTGATTGGAAGAAACTAGAAAAGAAAATAAGCTGAAACAAAATTTATGAGCAATGAATTGGCCGGGAGAAAGAAAGAAAGAAAAATGGAAAATAAGAAAGAAGAGTTGAAGAAATCATTGTGAAAAGAAAGAAAGAAAGAAAGAAAGAAAGACGTGTGTGAAAATAAAACAGAAGATTGAAAATTTTATATAGAAAGAAAGAAAAAAATGAAAAATAAAGGAACAAAGAAGTGAAAATAAGAAGGAAAAGTTGAATGAATTTGTGAACGAAGAAAGAAAAAGAATAAAAAAGAAAGAAAGAAAGAAAAAGATGTAAGTGAAAATAAGAAATGGGAAATAAATTACTTTAAAAAAAAAGAAAAATTAATGAAAGAAAAGAAAGAAATGAGAAAAAAATAAGAAAGAAGATGAAATAATAAGATAGAAAGAAAGGAAATCGAAGAGAGAAAAGAAAGAAAGAAGTTAAATTAGGAAAAAAAGTTAAATAAATTAATGTACATCGAAAGAAAATCATTAGAAATAAAAGAAAGAAAGAAAGAAAGAAAGAAAAATGGAAAATAAGAAAGAAGAGTCGAAGAAATCATCGTGAAAGAAAGAAAGAAAGAAAGAAAGAAAGAAAGAAAGAAAGAAAGAAAAAAAGAAAATAAAAAAGAATATTTGAAGAATCCTTGTTAAAGGAAATAAAAAAGGAAAGAAAGAAAGAAAGAAAGAAAGAAAGAAAGAAAGAGTGAGTGAGTGAAGGGGAGAAGAAGCGGAAAGCAAAAATTTAAATAGTAATTAGAAATTTAATGACACATTGGAATTGGGGAGAGAAAGAGACAAATTGAAGAGACAATGAAGATTTTTAAAAACGGCCGAATATATTCCGAAAATGGAAGATAGGGATGTGTGTTGAGAAGGAAGGGCGGGGATTTAAAAGTAGGGAGGGGTTGATATTTGGTTAGGAGATGCGAGAGTTTTGCCATAATGGAGACTTACTTCGGCGGGAAGAGCGAGACAGACAGAGAGAGACAGAGACAGAGACAGAGAGAGAGAGAGAGAGAGAGAGAATTTTGGTAAATAATTGGTTGAAAAAGAGAGAGGGAACGAGAAATCTGTCAGGAATTGAGTGAAGAAAAAAGTTGTCGTTGGTTAGATTTTACGGCATGTCAATACTTTTGGAAATCGGAGGAAGAATCGAGACCATCCAGACTACAGCATGTTGTGATCGGCTAGAATACTCAGAAGAGTCCAAGAGACATGAATAATAACCAAATAATAATAATAATAATAATAATAATAATAATAATAATAATAAATTGCAAACAGTGCTCAGGTGCACCACAACTCATCAAAGGCTCATGAATAGAATAATGTACTAATGTCAGAATCGCACACAGTAATGATATACATGTATATGTGTGTGCGAATGTATATGTGTATGGCAGGGGTATATCTGCTATAGTGTTGTCGAATTCCAAGAATCATGGAGGTTTTGAAAGATGCACTGTTTCTGCAGCCAATTACGGATGCAGGCAGTTTATTCTATGCCTCAGTTTCCGAAAATCATGTAGGTATGGCCACGTGTATTAGAAACACGGAAAGTTGCTCAAGGTTGCAGTTGGTACGATTCTGCTGGACACGTTTTTGTCTTATTCATTCTTTGTCGGACACAGTTGTTAGGGGCCCTATCAGGTACTGCCACTCCGGGTCAGAGTGGACTTGTGATTGATGTCAATGAAGAAGTACTCTACACTATACATAGCTTCAGAATCGGAACTTCACCACTAAATACAGTTTAGTCTCATACCCAAGACACTAAGACCCTCATTCACAGTCTTCGAGCAAAAAAAAAAGTGTTGGAGATTTGCTATGAGTGAAATACGGCCAGGACAATCATATAAGTGCTAGGTCTTGATGTGACCACCCGTCTAGATGTGACCACCCGTTTATGCAGGTAGGGACCCTAGCAGGTAGTGCAACTCCGCTTCAAAGTGAAACTGTGATTAATGACAATGAAGTACTCCACACTTCCCATAACTTCAGAATCGGAACCTCACCACTAGATACTGTTTAGTCTCATACTCAGGACACTAAGAACCTCAGTCACCGCCTTCTAGCACAAAAACTTTGAGATTTGCTATGAGTGAAATACGGTCAGGACTATCATATAGGTGCTAGGGCTTGATATGACCACCCGTCTAGCCCAGGTAAAGGCCAATGTGAGTTGTTGCATGTAATGAATTGCTCAACCACCAAGATTCTTTTGTTAAGGATCATGGGTCGCCCTCCACGACCAACAGTTGGCCTATTCTACAGCTCCAACCGAATGAAAAAGGAAGACAATTTGTTTCAGGTAGAGAAAAGAGACCTGCTTAACGAAAAAAAAAAAAAGAGAGATGAATAAGTAGAAAGAATAAAATGTAAGAGAGGCTAAGAAAGACAATTTAAGACAGACTGAAGGTAAAATGGCGGTATAAGTAAAGAGAGAGAAAGGACGAGAATATGTTGAGAAAAAAAGAGTGATGCCCAAGAAGAATTTGAAAATGATGGTTGTTTTGTTTTACGGCATATCAACCATTTTCAGGTTATTTAATGCCCCTCGGGGGTTATATAACATTTTGGGGATGTAGGCAAGCCAAAATATTCTTCAATTATAAAAATAGAAAAAAAGATAGAAAGAAAGAATATTGAATAATTGAAAGAAGATATAAGACAAGTCAAATAAGAAAGAAAGAAGGAATGAAAGAATATATATAGAGAGAGTTTCTGATTCTGCGTGCTGGGCTCCCGGTTTCGATTTCTGTCGGAGGGAAATCGTAAGTATACATCGCTGATGAGACTTAATAAAGTTAAAACAGCTGTATGATGTTCTACGTGGGGCGCGAGTTTGCTTGTCATGATTATTTTCAATGATTATCGAATTTTATACGATATACGCATTGTAATTGCCTTCAAGCAATATATATTCAAGCTGGGCAATATGAGTTTTCTGGTGATTGTAAACATACATCTACGTAAGACAAACACGGGATGTTGTACAAGATGGATGTTTATTGTAGTTAGTGATGTCGACGTTATAAAGCTTCGGTCTGTTAGACCTTCTTCAGGAAGTTGGATTGACTTCCTGCTTCAACATTTTTGAATACTGGTGAACTAGGAGGTCGTGAATAGGGGAGGAGTGGTCAATTGCTGGTACTACTAGGAGTGTTTAAGTTGGTAGTGGGAGTTCTATTTTTTCTTCTGATGGGAGTGTGTAGCTAGTAATGTTCTATTGTTGATGCCACAGGTGTTTGGTGTGGAAGAGGTCGTCAGGAGGTCATATACGCTGGTCATGTAAAAGTAAAAAGAAGTAGGATTTGTTATAAGTGTGTGTGTTTATAAATTTGTTTTATTTTTGTTTGTTTTTTGTTTGTTTGTTTTTTGTTTTGTTTTATTTTGTTTTATTTTTTTAGGGTGGTTGCTAAGTATCGTGTTCTTGTCTTTTTCGTCTATAGCTGTTTATGATCGGTTTTCCTAAGTGTGAGGAAATATTAAAGAAGCCGGATCTACAATTAACATTTGGTGTGTTGCTTATAGCGCTGGCTTCGAATATTTAGTATGTAAGTATGTATCAAATAATTGTTCGCCTCTTACTGACAATTGCTAACGACCGAGAGGTTAAGTAGCTTGACAGATGAAAATTCAGTCGAGTTTCGATCCTGATTAGAAGTAGCTGTTAAAGTCTAACCACACAGATGAAACGTAAACGTCGAAACACTATGTCTGTGGATAACTAAGCTCCGACAAAAATGTTCAACATGTTATTGATAAATAATAACACTTTATTTTTATTTTATTTATTTTTTGTAATAATAAAAAAAACTATTTTGTACCATAACCCCTAGAAAAAAACAAATATCCAAATTATAACGGTCTATTTTAACTCTATTCTCAGCGTTCCAAATTTTAATAAAATCGATTTTCGAATATTTCCAAAAATCTCTGTTGTTTTTTTTTTCCCAACGAATTTTTTCATCCAAAATAAATGTTCACTCTGATGAAGGTCGATTCTTGTATGTGTGCGAAATATTTTCACACACATAAACTGACCGAAACACATGTGTAAGTGATATCGATTAATGTGATATTGATTAAATTCATTTTATCCGTCTACATTTCTTTTCTTTACTTATTTTTCCTCATATATATATATGTATGTGTGTGTGTGTTTTTGTATGTGTGTGTGTTTTTGTATGTGTGTGTGTGTGTGTGTGTGTGTATCAAGATATACAGACAGACGAACAGACACATAGATAGAAAGACAGGGAGACTAAGCTCAAAATAATAGTGTCTAATAAAAGAGGAACATTGTGGCAATTTTTGATGCCAGTGAATAAAAAGAATGGTTTAATAAAAGGAGATGTTAAAGAAATATAGAAAAGATACAAGAAGGTCGATTTCTTGTTTGTTGGAGTGAATTGAAGGCCAAGAAAAAAGTGAAATTGAGCAGAAAATTAAAAATAAATTTATAAATAAACGATGGTCTAATAGAAATAGACAGAGAAAGAAAGAAAGAATGCTTAAAGGTCAGACCGAATGAAAGCGAGAGATCTAATAATAAAAGATAATTAATGAATAAAGATATATATATATATATATATATATATATATATATGTGTGTGTGTGTGTGTGTATAAACTGATTAATTGCTATATAAATTTTGAATTAATACATAATTGGTCTAGACGAAATTGGTAAGTCAACCATATTTCTTTAGTATTAAAGATTCGAATTATTAGTTGCACCATTTTCATGTTTAAAAAAACCGAGTACATTGATTTTTATAACCTTGACATATATATATATATATATATATATATATATATATATATGTGTGTGTGTGTGTGTGTGTGTGTGTCTTTGTGTGTGTGTGCGCTGAAAAGAGAAAAACAAAGTATTCCAAAAATAATGAATGTATTCAAATTATTTAAAGTTGATGTTAAAACATTTCGGTTTCATTAAACCTTCATCAGGGTATTGTCAACTGAACAGTGATGGGTGTTTTTTTTGTTTTGTTTTTTTTAAATAACGGAAGACGAGAAACTGTATTCTCTTTCTCATCTCCCGTTTCTTTCTTTTTTAATTTTATTTACATTGGGCGATTAAGCGTTTAAGCAGCTCACGACCATGTGCAATATTTCATTTTTATAAATTGGTACAAATAAAAAAAATTGCGATTAAAGGATACCAGATAATCTGGATTTACATTTTTGCATTGCATGAATAATTTGGACGCTCTCATTTTTAACCAGAGGGTGTTGCAGGATGATAACGGGCGGAAGATTTAGGAACACCAGTATTATTATTAGATTTAAGATTATATATATAATAATGGATGATGGATGAATCCCAAAGGACATCCTCTATGCAGAGCTTTCATCTGGTAAGAGACAGATTGGTCGCCCCCAGTCGTGTTTTAAGGATGTCTGGAAGAATGATCTCAGGTGCTTGGGCATTATCCATTCCAGCTGGGAAATTTGGGCTCAGGATCGCCCTCGGTGGCGATCGGGCTCTTCGTAGAGGACTGTTTATGTTTGAAGTCACCCTGGCACAACACCATGAAGCCAAAAGGTCCAGACGAAAGCAGCAACAACACATCAACATCTTCAGGGACAGCTTTCACATGCAATATCTGTGGTTGAGGGTGATTTTCGAATATTGGACTTCACAGTCACAGGAGGCGCTGTAACTTCAGGGGCACAATAATTATTTAGTGTTCCGAGACTGCAGTGCCGATATATATATATATATATATATATATATATATATATATATAAATCATGTATGTACACTTGTGTATGTGCATGTACATGTATATGCATCTCTGTGTTTGTGGACATGTGCATGTATATATATATATATATATATATATATATATATATATATATATATATATAGGTATGCCTTTGTATGTATGCGAATGCATGTATGCACTTATGTGTGTGGTTGTGTGTTTGCGTATGTGTATGTATGTCTATATGTCTGTGTGTGAGTGAGTATGTCTGTCTATGTATGTATATGCATGCCCATCACATGGCATATCATACGATAATAACAGTATATATTACTATGTACATAATAATAATAATAATAATAATAATAATAATAATAATAATAATAATAATACACACACACATACAGTTATAAAATCTCCCTATCACCCCACCCTCTCTAACACCTACAACCAAAATTTATACAAATATTCCAACAAACAGAATGTTAATTGTAAATTCATCTTCCCTAAATAGAAAAAAAAAAACATACACTCATAACCAATCCTTATGCCATCCACCATAAATACCTATAACCCAAACACCTAACACCTGTACCAATATCAGAATCCACCATGATACACTCCCTATTAGAGAAAAAGGAAAGTCCACCTCCAACCTCTTCTGATACCATCAAGCGACCCCCCCCCCTTATTCATGACCTCCCAATTCATTAGAAAGAAAATGTTCCTCAATGAAGCAAGAATTCTGTTCCTTAAGACCTGAAGAAGGTCTAACAGACCGAAACGTTGTATCGTCGACAGCACTACATACAATAAACATCCATTTTCTACAACATCCCGTGTTTGTCTACCTTTCTCTCCATATATATATATATATATATATATATATATATATATATATACAAGAGACAGACAGAGATAGTGACTCTCTCTGTGTGTGTGTGTGTGTGTGTGTGTGTGTGTGTGTGTGTGTGTGTGTGTGTGTGGTGTTCGCTTGTTTTTTTTTTCAGGTACAGAACTCTAAATAAGATGAAAGATCACCGACAGCAATTTTATTGATTTAAGTGAGAGAAAAGAAAAATGTGGACAATCCAGAAGAAACCTTTTAATCCACGACAATTGATCCACATCAAATGGCAAGGTTTGAACCCTCGTCGCCGGCGTCACTTTTCTGTCGGCCATGTAATGACTGATCGACTGGGGTCGATGAGGTCTAAATAAATTCCCTAAAATAAATAGCGGCCGTTTTATTTACGGCCCTCGTTAATCATGAAATTCACAACTTTATTTTAGTTTTGTTGAGGTTAATTAAATGTGGAAAGGTGGGGGGGGGGGGCGAATGAATCAATTGGATTTCCTTCTTTTTTATCGCTTTTTAGTTCGAAAAACCGCCGAAGATCGTCCGTAATAATCAATAGTTTTGTTGTACTTTTAATGAAAAGTAATAATATTTTCTTCTTTTGGTTTGGTTTGATTGGTAAGACATATCAACCCTTGTGGAAGCGCGTAGTGTAATGGTAACCATGAGTGTAATGGTCGTCATGAGAAATGGATTCATCGCCCCGAGTTTAAATCCTGGACGTAGCAATTGTATTTCACTCTTGGTAAATATATATCAACCCTTGTGGGTTATTTAATACCAAATCTAGTTTTTTTTAATCTTATTATAATGGAGATTGTGTGTGTGTCTGTCTGGTTGTCTGTAACCGAAACTACATCACCACCAACGTCACAACGCCCTAAGTTATTTACGTTATATTCTCAATTTGTTATTAAATAATCATTCAATTGTACGTAATAGTCAATAGTTTTGTTGTACTTTTAATGAAAAGTAACAATATTTTCTTCTTTTGGTTGGTTGGTTGGATTTTACGGCATATCAACCCTTTTTGGTTCATTTTATGCCGAATATGTTTTTGTTTTATTTTTTCTTGATGAGTACTTAGTTTTTTTTAAACACATTTTTTAAACTTTAACCCATAGATGGTACCCTAACAGGTACTACCACTCCATGTCAGAGAGGACCTGGGAGCACTGGCGATGAAGGGGAACCCACGCTCCCAAGCGCTCCAGAATTGGAACCTCACCATCAGATAGCGTTTAACGCCATACCAAGAACAATAAGACATTCAACATGACCCTCATCCACCGCCTTCCAGCACATATATGATGAAAAAAGGGTGGGGGTTGCCATAAGGGCAATAGCGTTGGGACAATCATATAGGTGCTAGACCAGCCGACTGATTGGAGGGGGTCTCTCCAACCGACCGTCCAGCCTAAGTAACGGCCAACGTGGAGTGTTGCATATCATTGACCTGCTCAACCACCAGGGTTCCATCCTTAAGCATCACTGGTCGCCACCCATGGCCAACAGGTAGCTCCATTGAGGGAAATTTAAGACCTCTGTAGAAATGCAGTCGGTGTATTCTACAGCCTCAGCAGGCAGAGCAGATGTTTAAACTTTGTTTGTTTGTTTGGTGTAACGGCATATCAACCCTTCTAGGTTATTTAGTACTAAATCTACTTTATATATATATATATATATTAGTATGAACAAAAAGTACTAAGACAAACAGGAATATTTCTTATATGTTATTTATTCTCAACTAGTTTCGACCTTAGGTCATCGTCAGGAGAAGATTTCTTGTTTAAAGAAATTGTTTTTAGAGAGTTTTTTTAAGGGGATCATTATAAAATAATTATTAAAATTGAGATATTTTTGAGGGTTTGACATGCTATTATAATCCGGGTAGAGGAGTGTATTAGTAGTAGCAAGTCCATCTATTCTGTGAAAAAAACTTCTTCTCATGTATATATATATATATATATATATATATATATATATATATGATTTATTTAACTTCATGTGTATTAATGAATACTAGCAGGACCTGTGTATATGTGGTATGATAATTTAATTATTACAACATTTGATATGTTTATTTAAGAGCTATATATAGTTCAATATTTAAAAACTATAATAATCTTGATTTAACTATCTCACTCTTTTTTTCTTTCCTTTTCATCTTTTCATTGTGTTTGACTGAAACAGATTAGCGTTATCACTTCCGAACGCTAACCCCTTTCTATATTTTTCCCTATATCTTTCACGTAGTGTACTGGTTAGCAAGCTAGACTCGCAAATCATTGTTAATGAGTTCTGATTCTCGCTAGGTGCTCCATACTTCCGACCTTGTGCCATATATAAACTAAGCTTACTAAAGATTTATATCTTTCCCCCATACTCTCTTTCTTTCTTTCTTTCTTATTATATTTTATGTATAGCATGTTCTTTTTCTTCCCTTTCTTTACAATAAAAACGGAATGGTCCATTAATTTACTGAGGTGACGACATTTATAAGAAAGAAGTATTTGGCGCATAAGCAACACCAAATATTCAGGTTTAGGTTTTGCATTTCATTTTGGACGTTTGGACGGTCTCATTTTAAACCAGAGTGTTTTGCAAGATGATAACGGTCGTACTTTTAAGGAACATGAGTTTTGATATGGAGATTCTAGACTACTTGTACCGTAAGTTGGCTCACTACTATTTAAGTCACCGCACATTCTTCCACGAAGGCACAAACTAAAGTGAATAATTAATTAAATAAATAAATGGTTTGGTTTCTTTGTTTAATGCCATATCAACCTTCGTGGGTTAATTAATGCGGATGAGGGCGGTTTATACTTTCCTTCGGTTTATTGGTCCGAAAAAAGATCGTAATAGCGCGACTGGAGTTCGAACTCGCTTACAACGATGTTGGAGTCTAGCACTTTAACAACCACACCAGGTGACTCCCCTGCCTCAGGTAATGATGAGCTGTTACAACTATTTATATTTACAGGTTTGAGCGCACATCAGACCTTCTTTTTCTTTTTTTTGTATGTTTTGGATGGGTTGTTAGGGGGGGGGGGCTGAAGTCTATTTTCTCAAAATTAAAGATATTATTGGCACTTCTATTTTTGCTGAAGATGAACTTGAAAAAAGATTTTGACTCTTTTCTTTGACTCTGTGCGTGCGTCCGTGTGGATGGGTGGGTGGCGCTGTTGGTGTGTGGTGTGTGGTGTGGGGGGGGAGAGTGAGAGGAGGCATAATTACAATCATTTCCCTGTCAAAGTTCGGCTCCAGATGTCTTCGTTCCGTGCCAAAAATAACCCGCGAAATTACGGATCTCTTCAGCCGCCATGATAACCACGACGGAAGTAATGGCTTGCAGTACGCATGCGCAGGACGCAATCACGCACAAAGCCGAATCAATAATGACTTAAGCTTAAAACCAATCCGCACGGTGCGCGTAAGATTAACCGGATGCGCCCTACCACCCATCAACGCCACCACCACCACCATCACCACTACCATCACCACCACCACCAACACCATCATCATATTTAACAGTTTTCAGCGCGCGCTCGAGCGCCGCTTTGACGACTCCCACGTGACCTGCTCAACGCATCTCCGAATTGAGAGCGGGGCGGTGAAATTTGCGTGTCGTGTGCATGCCGCTCACGCAGATGCCGACTTGTTGATTTATGGGGGACACGAAATCCCCCCCACTTGTGGGATTGACAAGCCGGTTCATGGATTAAACGACGTCGTCAGTCGACAGATGGACACGGCGACATAATATTTTTCACCGTTTGGAGAGGGTTTAAAAAGAAACTATTTAGAAACTTCTTTTTTTTTTAAGTGTAAAAAAATAATAACTTGAAAATAATCAGCATCTCTGTTACGATTTTGGTCACCATTTTAGGCCTCCTGGCTCAGTCGGTAGAGTGTTCGGCTAGAAACCACAATGTTCCTAGTTCCATACCGACCCCTCGCCAACTCAGCGTTATGAGTAGCGCAGGGATCTGTGCGGTAAAGTAAGGAGCTGATGGTAGGTGTGGCGCTCCATCTCAGATACAAAACAATCTCCTTGGTCTAGCGCTATTGAAAAGGGGATAGACTCCCTCGCTGATTGGCTGATACCGACTTTAGGCCACCCCGACGACTTTACTTTTTTTACTTATTGGTAAATCCAATGGTAGAAAAGGATGTAGCCTCAGTTGTGTCGATTTTTGTGACCATTTTTAGGATTCAGGTGAAAGCACTTTATTGTTGGGATCCGTTGTGTTAAGCAGAGGCTGATCCTTAGTGAAGAAACCTTTGGTTGTTCCTCGGTGTCCCTTAGTGTTGGGTAGAATCATTGCGTTGAGCAAAGTCCTTGGTTTCAGGTCCGTTCATTAATGGTGAATACGTGCAAACGAACGACTTTCCAGATCGGCGATTAAATAGTTAATTAACCACGTATTCGAGCTGTTGATTGGCTGGTTTTTAATCCACGCGCCCACGCCGAGTCTATAAGTTTAAGTGGTGGATTTTAGCACGCCTTATATGTCAAAACAATGGGCACCTCATGTAGTGAAATGGTTAGCAAGCTAGACTCGCAAACCATTGTTTGTGAGTTCGATTCTCATTGGGTGCCCCACACTTCTGGTGTTGTGCCACATCTAAGCTAAGCTTAGTAAATAGCAACACTGTTGTATTTATTGAAATCTTAGATAGAACCCAGAGATTACTCCTTGTAGCAGAGATTTCAGTTGTCGACATTGAAATCCTAGGTAGAACAAGAGTATACTCATTGTTGCAGAGAATCCAGTTGGCAACTGATTTTAGAACAATTACCAACGACCTTAAATGAATTTTCAATGGCCAATGCCTGCTGTTGATTTTGTGTAAAAGAGGTGATTTACCCTGATAGTCCAACAATCGCATTTTGGGAATATATATAGATTTTATGCCTTGGAGTTCGGAGTTTTCACGCCAGGGCACAGAAACCCTGGACAAAGTGTATGGAGACCCTGTATGGCCCACCCCTCTGCCTCGTGCTTTGCTTAACACAAGGGATTTCCGCTGAAGAGTGCTTTTGCTTGAAGCCCAAAATGGCCACAAAAATCGTAACAGTGAGTTCTAATTATTCTACTTTTTCTTGACTCATCTGATCATGTGACTCTCTAAGCCAACGAGAGTCCCACTCTAAATGAGCTCAGAGTTAAGCTTTGTCAATCAAACTCAGTATTCATCATTGAGTTACCGTCGAATTTCGTTAAACTGCATCTTGTGATGAGTTTCACATTATTGTGTTCTGGGGAGTGTGGAGTACCCTTCATTACTATTACTCCAGGTCCACTATGATCTGTATCACAAGAGTATATATCATTGTTTTGACTGAGTTATCAAAACAATATTAAAATTTAGAATAGGTAACAATAAGGTTTCTTATATTTAGTACAGGAAAATATACGAAAATAAGAATAGGAAGAAATCACACAGTTCTTACATAGCAGTATCGGCTAATCTGTTGTCAGTAAGACTATCTACTAATCCCCTCGTGTTGTCAGTATCTTCTTATTTATACCTTTCATCGGACGAGTTCAACTTCTTGTACAGAAAATATTCTCCGTCACAACATACTGATATATAGATAGATATACTTGGGCAATAAGGTTGGAACAATTATATAAGTGCTAGGGTTTGATGTGACCAGTCGATTGATTGGAGGGGGCCTCTCCGACCACCTGTTTAGCCTAGTGCATAGTTCTTACATAGCAGTAACGGCTAATCTGTTGTCAGTAAGACTAGCTACTAATCATCTCGTGTTGTCAGTATCTTGTTATTTATGCCTTTCATTGGACGAGTCCAATTTCTTGTATGAAAAATATCCTCCCCCAGAACGATTATAATTCAAAAAAGTTGTCTGATTTTTGGTTCTAATATCTCTGAATTCCTAATTAACATCAAAAGCAGAAATATGGATTCCTTTCTTTGTTTGTCATTTTAATTATTGAATTCTGTTGATTTTCAAAACAAGTTGAATTATGAATTAGAAAAAAAGATAAGAATTAGTTCACTGTTGTAATTTATGCATATTCATTGTGTATAATGGGATGTAGTGGCTAACGTGTTTTTGTTTTATTCCTTCTTGATGAATACGTAATTTGTTTTAAACCAATGATTTTATTTAACCCATAAACGGAACTCTTACAGGTACTGCCACTCCGGGTCAGGAGATCATTATTAATATCAATTGGATAATTTTTGTCAATGTTAATAAAAATTTTTACTGTAATTCATATTCTCTTTCTTTCTTTGGTTTTAATGGCATGTCAGACATTGTTAAAAGACTCATTGCTAATAGTTTAGACGGTTTGTTAGTTAGCGTCTAGTCGTTTTCTGTTATCATAAGTTAAAATTGCCATAAGGTCAGGTATTTAGAGCATTAATGTCTGCATGAGTTGAACTACTTCGATTACTGCCCTGTCGGCTGGTCTCTAGAGTATACCGACTGCTCCTCTGCTGCTGTTGGCCGTGGGTGGCCATCCATGATGCTTAAAGAAGAAGCACTAGTTGCTGAGCAGCCCATGACATGCAACATAACATGGCCTTTATAGATTAACAGTCAGGCCCCTTCTGATCATACGGCTGGTCAGGTTAAGCCCTAGCACCTATATGATTGTCCCGACACCTTTGCCTTATGGCAAACCCACAACCCTTTTATCATATATGTGCTAGAAGGTAGTGGTTAAGGTCATAGTATCTTGGGTATGACGTTAAAATCTGGAGCTCGGTGGGAATAGAGTACCTTCATCACCATTACTCCAGATCCACTCTGACCCAGAGTGATAGTACCTTTTTAGGGTCCATTCTAAGGGTTAACAGAACAAAAATGAGTTTGAAAAAAAAAATTTTTTAAATTGATTTTAGAATATATTGAGTACCATCAAGAATGAATAAAACAAAACGTCTTCGGCATAACATAACCCAACAAGGGTTGACATGCCGTAAAATCCAACCAATCAACCAACCTACCGTTCGTTTTTTACATTCTGTTGGCGCGGACATAAAAATAACCGTCGTTTGACGCGAAAGCGCGGGAAAAAACGAGTTAAGCCCGACGCAGCCGGCTCGAAGTATTTGACGGACTTGAGGTGGCAGCGTCGAGATGAGGCGATTAGTACCGGATGGGCGGAGTAGGGGGTGGGGGTGGGAGTAGGCAGGGGGGGGGGGGGAGACAGCACCGGCGACAGACCTTCTCAACGGGCATTTGCAACACACCTCAATTTTGAGCGGTAATCAGTCGTGATAAGTCATGAATACGAAAAGGTCTGGCAAAAAAATGAGATTACCGGTTTATTTTTGGCAGTGATGTGAAAATGGGAAGATTTAAAACCTGAAGTACAAGGACGCATGAGTATACATGTGCCAGTGCGCAAACACGGCTCTATGAAAGACAGGGAGCAGGTTTCTACGCGTGAGAGCAAGTTTGGCATAAGGCTATGTATTTTAAAAAACGTCATTAATGTACGGGTAAAGAAGATACAAGTAGTAGTTAAACAGAGGTAAATTATTACTAATTAAATCTATAAAATCATGTAATAATTACATGTAATTTTTACTTACCCCTCTCTCTCTCTCTCTCTCTCTCTCTCTTCTCTCTCTCTCTCTCTCTCTCTTCTCTCTCTCTCTCTCTCCTCTGAATATTTATATATATATATATATATATATTATATTATATATATATAAGTTAAGAGAAAGGAGATGATCCGACGGTATTATGTATAGATAAAAAGATATGAAACCCACACAATATGCTGTTAAAGTGAAAACATTTTATATCATATTCATAGCTAATATTGAACAATATTTCGATTATATAAAAATCATCTTCAGAGCTTGTTATTCTTCCGGACTCCTTAAGAGAGAAGCTGAAAATAATTTGAATTCAAACGAAAACATTGATGTTCCAAAAACTACCACCTGACGATGAGTCCTGAGTAATAACAAGCTCTAAGATGATTTTTATATAAATCGAATATTCTTCAATATTAGCTATGAATAGATATAAATGTTTTTCGATTTAAAGCATATTGGTGTTGTTTCATATTCTTTTATCTATATATATATATATATATATATATATATATATATATATTAATATATATGTGTGGTGTGTTGTTGTGTGTGTGTGTGTGTGTGTGTGTGTGTGTGTGTGTGTATACATATTTATATTTATCTATCATTCTATATATTGTTCAGAAAATAACCGAAAGTACTTGGTTTACCCGATAATAATCTTTCGGCCAACGATTAACGCCAATAAAGTTGAAAACATCAAAAGAATTGTTATAAAAACTTGAAGAAAATAGAAGAAAACTTGAAGACAATAAGGGTCTACTATTTTTTATAAATATAAGCAACTATATTACCAACATATTATATATATATATATATTATATATATATATATATTTTATATAATTAATTTAAATTATTTGTGCTGTTTTACTTTTGATTTCAAATAAGTTGATTCTTGAATGACTTGTTTTTATAACACACAACTCTCACGCGCATAACACACACACATATATATATGATATATATATATATATATATATATATATATATGTATATATATATATATATATAATATATATTATTATATATATAATATATATATATATATATATATATATATACACCTAAGACTCAAGTATTAATTTAACTAAAGTATTAAGTGTTAATTTTTAAGATTTTAAAATTTAAAATTTAAAACTTCAATAAATAACCCAAAATAATTAAAACCAAAATAATATTTCAATGATTCAGCCATTCCTATTTCTTCTTACAGATTCCACTTTTAACTTAAAAATAAACAAATCCATGTTTTATACAAACACCGTATTCCAATTTTTTTAAAATTTAATATATTTTTTTTCATTTTTATTTTCACTTTTATTTTCTCTCCTTTTATTTTTATATTTTTTATTTTTATTTTATTATATTTTTGCTTATCAACTTTTCATTCTTATTTTTATCTCTTTATTATTTTTTATGTAATTAACCATATTTAATACCCCCAAACTTCTATTATCGTAACACCTACACTGTTTTTTTTGTTGTTTTTTTTAATACTCTCAAACCAAATTAAACTAGTTAATAAATAATTTTAAACCTTTCGCTTTTTAAACTATTAATACGACCCCCATAATATACTTTCATTAAATAGTAAATTGAAAAATAATTCCCAGCCATTAATTACTCCCCAATTTTAATGCCAAATTAACAAAAAAACCGGTTCCGGATCTTTGAAAATATAAATAAGCGTTCTCTACAAAGGATAAATCCCAATTTCCATCGGGCATGTATTATCCATCTAAGATAATCGAAAACGGTAACTTATCGATTATTTAACTAAAGTAACCTCACTGAAGAACAATGATGAAACTCGAGTAGGTTATCCTTTCCCATTGTTAATATAAATTTTGCGCTTCTGCTGGCATTGTATTGAGCAAAAGTACTTTGGTATTTGTTTTTTTCTTTTTTCCTCACTCTTCCTCTGATATTGTGGCGCTTCACGATCGTACTCATACTCTCTACACCGGTAAGTTACCACTTATATATTTAACCAATATATATATATATATATATATATATATATATATATATTATATATATATATATATAAGTGTTTTGTAATTTTTGTTCTTGAACAGTCATTGTGTTTTATGTACAAGGAATAGGGCATACACGCCCATATAAACACA
>CM042157.1:98937337-98961853 GCA_023376005.1 Doryteuthis pealeii | reverse complement strand
TCGGTCCATGTCGGCCTGCTGGATCATAATGAGGATAACAGCTACCTACCCTTTATCCCTTCCTAATCAACACATGGAACGATGCCCCCCGGATTGGTCGTCGTCCACGAGCGATCCACATCAGCATCCTCGTCCCTGCACGACTATACACAACTCACCCCGCCCACAGTGACAGACAACTCAGTCCGTCGCACGGTGCGGTGGCATACTCAAGACATGGCCTCCTCAAATACAGCACCCTAGCAGGTAACAAGGGAAAGTTCACCCATGATAGTGACAGCCCGCCACGCGCCTTGACCAGCACGTCCAGGACTCACAAACTG
The DNA here is from genome assembly GCA_023376005.1 of Doryteuthis pealeii. Classification (NCBI taxonomy): domain Eukaryota; kingdom Metazoa; phylum Mollusca; class Cephalopoda; order Myopsida; family Loliginidae; genus Doryteuthis; species Doryteuthis pealeii. Next base: position 98,961,530 of record CM042157.1, on the reverse strand, counting down.
GACGACAATAAACACTCTAAATCGGTTTAGTCTGACTAATAACAAAAAAAAAATAAAATACACAATAAAAAATAATAAATAAAATAAATTAAATAACTATATATATATTTTTATAAACAACAAACCTAAATAAATCAAATCCAGCTTTTTCTTTTACATATGCCCCGGCACACAACAGAGGCACGAATACTTCGGCCAATATAAAAATCCGGTCAGTCCACAGGCGTTCTACCCCAGACCATTCCTACCCTAAAAGACCTCTTGAACCGGCGCGGGAGAATGTAATGTATGGTATCGATCCAGGGGACATGCTCTCTGGTTTCGAGCCGCGGTTATCGGGGGCAGGGAAGCAGGCACATGCGTACCGCCAAACACATAAACGGCGCAATACAAGAGCTTGAATTAACCTACGATTGTCATGTTCTCATATGAGAACGCTACAGGTGTTTCTTTTGTTCTTTTTAATAACCGTAAGCACGAGAAACTGTCTTGCTCTTTTCATCTCCGTTTCTTTCTTTTTTATTTTATTTATTGGGCCGACTTCACGCGTCTTAAAAGATAGATAGCTAACTAATAATCTAGACTATCTATCTACTAATTGGTGCAAATAAAAAAAATCTGGCGGATCAGAGATACCCAGATTAATTTGAGTTATATCTTCTTGCATTGAATACATGATTTATAGAGAGATATAACAATTTTAACCAGACGGGCTGTTGCGGATACTCAACGCGACGAGATATATCAGGCACGATATCTCACTCATAATAGATTTAAAGATTTATACTATCACAAGTAATCGGAACTGATCCGCGATGAATCAAAGCGACATTCCTCTACTGCAAGAGCTTCGATACCTGTAGCAGACAGATTTTGGTCGGCCCAGTTCGTGTTTAAGGCTGTCTGGAACGCCTCGCATCCTCCCAGCGTCCTCTGGGATCTATCCATTCAGCTCGGCGAAACTTTGGCGCTCTAACCACCCAGGGAAAAACAATATTTTTCTCCCCCGCGCCCCCCCCCCCCCTTCCCCGGTGCCGCGCAATCGGGCTTCTTCGCTCAGACGGACTGGTTTTGTTTGGAAGCCATCTGGCACAAACCCACTCGACAGCACACACGCGCTCCAGCAAGAAAGCAGCAACCAACAAAGCACTCGACCCATGCAACCATCCTTCCAGGGACAGCCTTTCTTACACCCCCCCCCCCTTCCACCCCCCCCCCACCCATGAAATACCATTGTAGTCGAGGGTGATTTTCGAAAATTGGACTTCACCAGTCCAAAGGAGGCGCTGTACTTCAAGGGCACATAGAATTATTAGTCTTCCGAGACTCGCAGTGCCGATATACTACTATATATCCCCCTGACTATACTAGCTATATATATAACTCATATCACTACTACTACTCACTAACAAATCATGTATGTAACACTTGTATATGTGCATCGTACACTCGCTGTATCGCATCCTCTGTGTTTCTGTGGACTGTGACATGTTATATACTATATATATATATAACTATACTATACATACGGTACTGCTTTTGTCCATGCTATAGCGAATCGCATGGGTGCACATCTATGGTGTTGTCGGCTTCGCATGCTGTTTGCCCGCTCCATCGCGTCGTAACTGTATGCCTATATGTCTGTGTGTCGAGGTGAGTATGTCTGTCTATGATGTATTTGCATGCCCATCCCCATGGCATATCATACGATCATACACAAGTATACTACTCTACTCTGTACCATAAACAATACCATCAATACGATCATACACTCTAAATACATAAATAAATAATAATACACCCACCACACTACCGCTCCTATAAAAATTCACTATCACCAGCCCCCATCCCTCTAACACTACAACAAAATTCACAAAAATATTCAACAAACAGAATGTTAATTGTAAATTCATCTTCCGTATTAAAAAAAAGCATACATCATAACCAATCCTTATGCCATCCCCACCATACAATACATATAACCCACACCTAAACACCCTCTAGCAATATCCAGAATCCACCCATGATCATCCTATCTCCCAGACGAACAAAGGAAAGCTCACTACACCTCCTCTCTTGATACATCAAGCGACCCCCCCCTTATCAGAGAACTCCAGTTCATTAGAAAGAAATGTTCCCAATTGAAGCAAGAACTTGTTCTTAGACCTGAGAAGGTCTAACAGATCGAAAGTTGTATCGTCGACATCACTACCTACAATAAACATATTTTTTTTCCCCTTAACAAAACATCCCCAAAAAAAAAATGGGGTTTGTCTACCTTTCTCCATATATATATATTATATATATTATATCTATATATATATCAAAGGACAGGACAGAGATAGTGAGTATGTGTGGTGTGTTTGTGTGTGTGTGTGTTTCGTTGTTTGTTGTTTTTTCAGGTACAGAACTGTAATAGATGAAGAGATCACGCGACAGCAATTTTTATATGATTTAGTGAGAGAAAAAAAGATCCTAAATCCAGAAGAAAATCAAATTCGCTAAGAAAGCTTTTTAACCACGACAATTGATGCCCCATGAAATGACAATGTTTGAGACCCTCGTCGCCGGCGTCACTTATCTGTCGGCCATGTAGATTGACTGATGCGACTGGGTTACGATGAGGTCTAAAATAATTCCCCTAAAATAAATAGCGGCCGTATTTATTTACGGCCCTCGTTAAATTCATGAATTCAACAATTTTATTTTTAGTTTTTGTTGAGGTTAATTTAAATGTGGAAAGGAGGGGGGGAATGGGAATCCAACTTGGATTTGCCTTCTTTTTAGTTCGCGTTTTGACTCGAAAAAACCGCCGAAGATCGTCCGTAATAAATAATAGTTTTTGTTGTAACTTTTAAATGACACGCTCACACTCACTCTCTCTCTTCTTTGGTTTGGTTTGTTTGGTTTGTTTGATAAGACATTCAACCCTTGTGGAAGGCGCGTAGTGTAATGGTACATGAGTTGTTAATGGTCGTCATGAGAATGGATTCATCGCCCCGAGTTTTAAATCCTGGACGTAGCAATTTGGTATTTCACTCTTGGTAATATAATATCAACCCTTGTGTGGTTAATTTAAATTAACAAATTAGTTTTTATATCTATTATAATGGAGATTGTGTGTGTGTCTGTCTGGTCTGTCTGTATCCGACACTAATCAACTACCAACGTCACAACACTTAGTTATTTACGTTGATATTCTCAATTTGTTATTAAAAATAATGCTTTTCAATTTGTCGTAATAGTTCATAGTTTTTGTTGTAGCTTTTAAATGAAAAGTAACAATATTTTCTTCTTTTGGTTGGTTGGTTGAATTTACAGGATATCACGGCCTTTTTGGTTCATTTTATGTGCGAATTGTTTTTGGCTTTATTTATTTTCTTGATGAGTAATTAGTTTTTTTTTTTAACACATTTTTTAACTTAACCATAGATAGTACCTAACAGGTACTAACACTGCATGTCAGAGAGGACCTGGGAGCACTGGCGATAGAAGGGGTACTTCCACGCTCTCAAGCGCTCCAGAATAGAACCTCGCATCAGATTGGCGTTTTACGCATACCAAGAAATAAGACATTCAACATGACTCTCATCCACCGCTTCACGCACAATATAATGATAGAAAAAGGGTGGGGTTGCCATAAGGGCAAATAGCGTTGGGACAATCATTAGGTGCTAGACCAGCCGACTGATTGGAGGGGTTCTCCGCCGACGTCAGCCTAGTACGGCAAAAGTGGAGTGTTGATATTCCTTGACTGCTCACCACCAGGGTCATCCTTTAGCATCACTGGTCTCGCCACCATGCAACGGTAGCTCATTGAGGGAATTTACCCCCTCTGTAGAAATGGGTTGGTGTATTCTACCAGCCTCAGCAGGCAGAGAGATGTTTAAACTTGGTTTGTTTGTTGGTGTAAGGCATATCAACCTTCTGGGTTTATTTGTACTAAAATCTACTTATATATATATATATATGTATATTATTATATATATAGTATGAACAAAAAGTACTAAAGACAAACAGGAATATTTCTTATATGTTATTTATTCTCACTAGTTTTCGACATTAGGGTCATCGTCAGGAGAGAGATTTCTTTGTTTGAAGAATTGTTTTTAGAGAGTTTTTTTTAAAGGGGATCATTATAAATATATTAAAATTGAGATATTTTTGGAGGGTTTTGACATGCTATTAATAATCCGGGTAAGAGGAGTGTATTAGTAGTAGCAAAAAACTTCTCTCATATATTATATATATATATTCATAATTATATATATATATTATATATATATATATGTCCAGCACAAGGGCACAGCGCACGAATAAGAACCGATTTATTTAACTTCATGTGTAATTAATGAATACTAGGCAGGACTGTGGTATATGTTGGTTGCATAATTTAATTATTACAACATTTGATATGTTTCATATAAGAGCTATTGTTTAACTAGTTAAATATTTTAAAAACTATGATAATCTTTGTGATTTAAAAGCTATCTCACTCTTATTTTCTTTCGCCTTTTCACTTTTTCACTGTGTCTGACTGAAACAGATTAGCGTTATGACTTCCGAAGCTAACCCCTTTCTATATTTTTCCCTATATCTTTCCATGTGGTGTACTGGTATTAGCAAGCTAGACTCGCAAAATCATTGTTATCGAGTTCTGATTTCTCGCTAGGTGTGCTCGCAATATTTCGATCTGTGCCATTATTAAAACTAAGCCCCCCCTTAACTAAATATTTATATTTTCCGCCTACTCTTTTCTTTCTTTCTTTCTTATTATATTTTATGTATAGCATGTTCTTTTTCTTCCCTTTCTTTAACAATTAAAAGGAAATGGGTCCAATTAAATTTAACTGAAAAGGTGCGACATTTATAAGAAAGAGTTTTGCGCATAAGCAAAACAATATTCAGGTTTGGTTTTGCATTTCATTTTGGACGTTTGGACGGTCTGCATTTTAAACCAGAGTGTGTTTCACGAATGATACGGTCGTACTTTTAAGGAACATGAGTTTTGAATATGGGATTCTAGACTATTGTACGCGTAAGTTGCTCACTACTATTAAGTCACTGCACATTCTTCCACGAGGCACAAACAAGTGAATAATTACTTACTAAATAGCAATGGTTTGGTTTCTTTGTTTAATGCATATCAACTTCGTGGGTTAATTATGCGGATGAAGGGCGAGGTTTATACCCTTCGCTTCGGGTTAGGTTAGTCGAAAAAAGATCGTAAATAGCGCGACTGGAGTTCGAACTCGCTACAACGATGTTGGAGTCTAGCACTGTATAACAACCGCACAAGGTGGACTCCCCTGCAGTTAGTAATGAATGAGCTGTTACTCTATTTATGAGGTTTACTGGGAGGTTTGGAGCTGACGATCAGACCTTCTTTTTCATTTTTTTGGATGTTTTGGATGGGTTTGTTATGGGGGGGGTGAAGGTCTATTTTTCAAATATAAAGATATAGTATCGTTGGGCTACTTGCTTTTTTTGCGCTGAACGATGAACTTGAAAAGAGAATTTTTTGAATCTTTTCTTTGACTCTGTGCGTGCGTCCGTGTGGAATGGGTGGGTGGCGCTGTTGTGTGTGGTGTGTGTGTGTTGTGTGGCGGGAGGGAGAGTGAGCGAGAGGCATAATTATGGTTGCAATGTGGATCCGTATGCATTTCGCCTCGTGCGTAGAGTAAGTGGTTCGGTCGCAGTGGGTGGTACCTTCGCAGTTGTTTGATTCCGTGCATAAAATAACCCGCCAGTGTAGAGCGAACATTGGACGTGGAGATCGGGGGATCGTTGATGACTAGTCAGCGAGGCATGAGCAAGCGACGAGCATAGGAAACCACTGATTGTGGTCGCGAGGGGGGTTGGGGAGCGGCGAATAATGGTTGGCAGTACGCATGCGCAGGACGCAATCACGCAACAAAGCCGAATCAATAATGGAGATTAGAGATCTAGACGAAATCCGCACGGTTGCGCGTGAGGAGTTGAAGCGAGCGGAATTCCCGGGGGCCCCTAACCACCCATACGAAGCCGCGGAAACCCAATGCGACCGCGACCAGTCGGCGACTACCACAGCGCATCACATCAAGTAGTTTACAGTTTTTTCAAGCGCGGAGATCGTTCGAGCGCCCGTTTGACGACTCCCCTACGGTGAAACCTGGCTGCAACGCATCTCTCGCTAAATGTTGTGGAAGAGCGGGGACGGGTGGGAATTGTGCGTGTCGTGTGATGGCCGCTCACGGGATGCCGACTTGGTTGATTTATGGGACACGAAATCCCCTTTGGGATTGACAAGCCGTTGCATGGATTAAACGAGCGTACGGTGTTGGGACTGATGATCGCAGACAGGAACAGATTGGACACGGCGACAATAATATTCTTTCAAGGCGTTATGGAATGTTAGCCGAGCGGTGGTGGTTAAAAGAAAGCTATTTAGAACTTCTTTTTTTTTTTAAGTGTAAAAACAAACTAATAACTTGAAGGTTATAATCAGCTCTCTGTTGCGTCAATTTTGCCGCCAATGTTTAGGTACCTCCTGGCATCAGGCATCGGTTTAGAGAGAGAGAGTGTTCGCTAGAAACCACAAGGTTTCTAACTTCCATACCGACCCCTCGCCAACGTTGCGTTAATGAGTAGGCGCAGGGATCTGTGCGGTAACGGTAAGGAGTGATTGTAGGATCGTGCTGTGGCCGTACTCCATCAGGAGGATACATAACAATCCCTTGGTCTACAGCGCTATTGAAAAGGGATAGACTCCCCTCGCTGATTTGGCTGATACCACCTTACGCTAGCGCGAGTTTCTGGTGACTTTGTGAGGGCCAACCCGAACGACGTGTAGTTGTATTTTCTTTTACTTATTGGCTAATTCAGATGGATAAGACAAAGGTATGGATAGCCATCAAGTTGTGTCGAATTTTTATGCGCATTTTTTAGGATTCAGGTGAAGCACTTTATGTTGGGATCTTGTGTTAAGCAGAGGCTGATCCTTAGTGAAGAAACTTGTTGTTCCTACGGTGTCCGCTTAGTGTTGGGTAAAAATCCTTGCGTGAGCAAGGCCTTAGGTGTTGTGATGGTTTGTTAATTGGTACATAGCGTTATATGTAGTCTGTGAGTGAATAACGTGAAGCGAACGACATTTCGCAGGACTGCGGCGATCTAATATAGTTATTAACGCACGCGCGGTATATTCGAGCTGTTGATGTGGGCTGGCTTTTACATCACGCGCCGACGGCGAGTCATATAAGTTTAAGTGGTGGATTTCATGCATGGGCCTTATATGTCAAAAATAGGGCGCACCTCGTAGTAGTGTAATGGTTAGCGAAGCTAGACTCGCAAACCATTGTTAGTGAGTTCGATTCTCACTGGGGTGCTACCATACTCCTGGTCTTGTGCCACATCTAGTAAGGCTTTAGTAAATAAGCAAACAGTAGTTGTATTTTCTTTGATAATCTTAGAATAGAGACAGAGGAATTACTCCTTGTAGCAGAGATTTCAGTTGTCGACATTGAAAATCCTTGGTAGACAAGAGTGTATATTGTTGCAGAGAATCAGTTGGCACTGATTTTTAGAACAATTACCAATCGAGCGTTAAATGAATTTTCAATGGCCAATGCTGCTGTTGATTTTGTGTAAAGTGGTGTTTAGCCCTGATAGTCCAACAATCACATTTTGGGAATATAATAGTAGATTTTATGCTTGGAGTTCGGAGTTTTTCAGCAGGGCACAGAACGCTGGACATAAGTGTATGGAGACCCTGTTATGGCCCACGCGAAAGACTTCCCACCCTGCCGTCTCTGCCTCGCGCTTTGCACTTAACAAGGGATCTCCGCTGAAGAGTGCTCTTGCTTGAAGCCTAAAATGGCCACAAAAATCGTAAAAGTGAGTTTAATTATTCTACTTTTTCTTGACTCATCTGATCATGTGACTCTCTAAGCCAACGAGAGTCCCACTCTAAATGAGCTCAGAGTTAAGCTTTGTCAATCAAACTTCAGTATTCATCAATTGAGTTACCGTCGAATTTCGTTAAACTGCTCTTGTGATGAGTTTCACATTATTGTGTTCTGGGGAGTGTGGAGTACCCTTCATTTACTATTACTTCCCAGGTCCACTATGATCTGTATCACAAGAGTATATATCATTGTTTTGACTGAGTTATCAAAACAATATTAAAATTTAGAATAGGTAACAATAAGGTTTCTTATATTTAGTACAGGAAAATATAACGAAAATAAGAATAGGAAGAAATCACAAGTTCTTACATAGCAGTATCGGCCTAATCTGTTGTCATAAGACTATCTACTAATCCCTCGTGTTGTCAGTATCTTCTTATTTATATTTCATCGGACGAGTTCAACTTCTTGTACAGAAAATATTCTCGTCACAACATACTGATATAGATAGATTACTTGGGCAATAAGGTTGGAACAATTATATAAGTGCTAGGGTTTGATGTGACCAGTCGATTGATTGGGGGGCCTCTCCGACACCTGTTTAGCCTAGTGCATAGTTCTTACATAGCAGTAACGGCTAATCTGTTGTCAGTAAGACTAGCTACTAATCATCTCGTGTTGTCAGTATCTTGTTATTTATGCCTTTCATTGGACGAGTCCAATTTCTTGTATGAAAAATATCCTCCCCCAGAACGATTATAATTCAAAAAAGTTGTCTGATTTTTGGTTCTAATATCTCTGAATTCCTAATTAACATCAAAAGCAGAAATATGGATTCCTTTCTTTGTTTGTCATTTTAATTATTGAATTCTGTTGATTTTCAAACAAGTTGAATTATGAATAGAAAAAAATAAGAATTAGTTCACTGTTTGTAATTTATGCATATTCATTGTGTATAATGGGATGTAGTGGCTAACGTGTTTTTGTTTTATTCCTTCTTGATGAATACGTAATTTGTTTAAACCAATGATTTTATTTAACCCATAAACGGAACTCTTACAGGTACTGCCACTCCGGGTCAGGAGATCATTATTAATATCAATTGGATAATTTTTGTCAATGTTAATAAAAATTTTTACTGTAATTCATATTCTCTTTCTTTCTTTGGTTTTAATGGCATGTCAGACATTGTTAAAAGACTCATTGCTAATAGTTTAGACGGTTTGTTAGTTAGCGTCTAGTCGTTTTCTGTTATCATAAAGTTAAAATTGCCATAAGGTCAGGTATTTAGAGCATTAATGTCTGCATGAGTTGAACTACTTCGATTACTGCCCTGTCGGCTGGGTCTCTAGAGTATACCGACTGCTCCTCTGCTGCTGTTGGCCGTGGGTGGCCATCCATGATGCTTAAAGAAGAAGCACTAGTTGCTGAGCAGCCCATGACATGCAACATAACATGGCCCTTTATAGATTAACAGTCAGGCCCCTTCTGATCATACGGCTGGTCAGGTTAAGCCCTAGCACCTATATGATTGTCCCGACACCTTTGCCCTTATGGCAAACCCACAACCCTTTTTATCATATATGTGCTAGAAGGTAGTGGCTTAAGGTCATAGTATCTTGGGTATGACGTTAAAATCTGGAGCTCGGTGGGATATAGAGTACCCCTTCATCACCATTACTCCCAGATCCACTCTGACCCAGAGTGATAGTACCTTTTTAGGGTCCATTCTAAGGGTTAAACAGAACAAAAATGAGTTTGAAAAAAATTTTTTAAATTGATTTAGAATATATTGAGTACCCATCAAGAATGAATAAACAAAACGTCTTCGGCATAACATAACCCAACAAGGGTTGACATGCCGTAAAATCCAACCAATCAACCAACCTACCGTTCGTTTTTACATTCTGTTGGCGCGGACATAAAAATAACCGTCGTTTGACGCGAAAGCGCGGGAAAAAACGAGTTAAAGCCCGACGCAGCCGGCTCGAAGTATTTGACGGACTTGAGGTGGCAGCGTCGAGATGAGGCGATTAGTACCGGATGGGCGGAGTAGGGGGGTGGGGGGGAGTAGGCAGGGGGGGGGGGGAGACAGCACCGGCGACAGACCTTCTCAACGGGCATTTGCAACACACCTCAATTTTGAGCGGTAATCAGTCGTGATAAGTCATGAATACGAAAAGGTCTGGCAAAAATGAGATTACCCGGTTTATTTTGGCAGTGATGTGAAAATGGGAAGATTTAAAACCTGAAGTACAAGGACGCATGAGTATACATGTGCCAGTGCGCAAACACGGCTCTATGAAAGACAGGGAGCAGGTTTCTACGCGTGAGAGCAAGTTTGGCATAAGGCTATGTATTTTAAAAAACGTCATTAATGTACGGTAAAGAAAATAAGTAGTAGTTAAACAAGAGGTAAATTATTACTAATTAAATCTATAAATCATGTAATAATTACATGTAATTTTACTTACCCCCTCTCTCTCTCTCTCTCTCTCTCTCTCTCTCTCTCTCTCTCTCTCTCTCTCTCTCTCTCTCTCTCTCTATATATATATATATATATATATATATATATATATATATTATATATATATATAAGTTAAGAGAAAGGAGATGAATCCGACGGTTATGTATAGATAAAAAGATATGAAAACACACAATATGCTGTTAAAGTGAAAACATTTTATATCATATTCATAGCTAATATTGAACAATATTTCGATTTATAATAAATCATCTTCAGAGCTTGTTATTACTCCGGACTCCTTAAGAGAGAAGCTGAAAATAATTTGAATTCAAAACGAAAACATTGATGTTCCAAAACTACCACCTGACGATGAGTCCTGAGTAATAACAAGCTCTAAAGATGATTTTTATATAAATCGAAATATTCTTCAATATTAGCTATGAATATGATATAAAATGTTTTCACTTTAACAGCATATTGTGTTGTTTTCATATTCTTTTTATCTATCTATATATATATATATATATATATATATATATATATATATATATATATATGTGTGTGTGTGTGTGTGTGTGTGTGTGTGTGTGTGTGTATACATATTTATTTATCTATCTATCTCTATATATTTGTTCAGAAAATAACCGAAAGTACTTGGTTTACCGATAATAATTCTTTCGGCCAACTGATTAACGCCAATAAAGTTGAAAACATCAAAAGAATTGTTATAAAACTTGAAAGAAAATAGAAGAAACTTGAAGACAATAAGGGTTCTACTATTTTTATAAATATAGCAACTATATTACAACATATATATATATATATATATATATATATATATATATATATATATATATATATATATATAATTTAAATTATTTGTGCTGTTTTACTTTTGATTTTCAAATAAGTTGATCTTATGAACTTGTTTTTACACACAAACTCTCACGCGCATAACACACACACAATGCTATATATCTATATATATATATATATATATATATATATATATATATATATATATATATATATACACCTTAAGACTCAAGTATTAATTTAACTAAAGTATTAAGTGTTAAATTTTAAGATTTTAAAATTTAAAATTTAAAACTTCAATAAATAACCCAAAATAATAAAACCCAAAATAATATTTCAATGATTCAGCCATTCCTATTTCTTACAGATTTCCACTTTTAACTTAAAATAAACAAATCCATGTTTTATACAAACACCGTATCCAATTTTTTTAAAATTTAATATATTTTTTCATTTTTATTTTCACTTTTATTTTCTCTTTTATTTTTATTTTTATTTTTATTTTATTATATTTTTGCTTATCATTACTTTCATTCTTACTTTTATCTCTTTATATTATTTTTTATGTAATTAACCATATTTAACTACCCAAACTTCTATTATCGTAACACCTACTACAACGTTTTTTTTTGTTTTTTTTTAATACTCTCAACCAAATTAAACTAGTTAAATAAATAATTTTAACCTTTCGCTTTTAACTATTAATACGACCATATATACCTTTCATTAAATAGTAATTGAAAAATAATTCCCATAAATTAATCCAAATTTTTAATCAATAACAAAAACCGTTCCGATCTTTGAAATATAAATAAGCGTTCCTCTACAAAGATAATCCCATTCCAACGGGCATGTATTTACATCTAAGATTAATCGAAAACTCGATTATTTAACTAAAGTAACCTGAAGAATCAATCGATGAAACTCGAGTAGGTTACTCCTTTCCATTGTTAAAAAAATTTTTGCTCCGTAAGAACATTATTGTATGCAATAACCTTCTATTTGCAGTTACAACGATCACTTATGAAGCACTTCATAACAAATTAAATACAATAAATTATATATAATATATATATATAGTATATTATATATATATATATATATATACTGATACTTTGTTTTACTCCGGAGTAATCAGAAATTACGTTGTTATGATACCCCAAAGTATTATCCGACAGCGCACTTAACCTAATACCACATTCCTGAGTCATAAGACAACCTTTGCAATTCATTGGAACAAGATTTGTAGCTTCAAAACTAACAAAATTTGTACCAAAAATTAATATTAGTATCTATCTATCTCACTTTTGTGATCTATCTATTTATCTCCCTTAATAATCGTATATTTTTTCATATCTTTGTGTATGTCACTTCCTATCTATCGGTCTAGTCATATTTATTTGTTTATCCATATAAATATATCTATTCCTATAAGTATTTCACTCGTCCATGAAGCGACAGGATCACTAACACAGCAGTTCTACAGAGAGCTCAACTCCATAGCTTGTGTTCTCTACTGGGACAACGTCGTCTCCGATGGCTGGGTCATGTCCGTCGGATGGATATGATGGACGAATCCCGAAAGACATCTTCTATGCAGAGCTTTCGTCTGGTAAGAGACAGATTGGTCGCCCCCAGCTGCATTTCAAGAATGTCTGCAAGAATGACCTCAGATGCTTTGGTATTGCTTCTTCCAGCTGCGAAAATTTGGCTCAGGACCGCCCTCGGTGGCGGCAAGCTCTCCGTACAGGACTGTTCACGTCAGAAGTCACCCTGACGCAACACCATGAAAACAGACCCAGAAGAAAGTAGCAACAACAAAGCACCGGCACATCAACATCTTCAGGGGCAGCCTTCAAATGCAACATCTGTGGTCGAGAATGTTTTTCAAACATTGGACTTCACAGTCACAGGAAGTGCTGTAACTTCAGGGGCACAAAAAACTATATGATAGTCCTCCGAGACTGAAATGCCAATCAAATATATCACTATCTATTCGGTTATAACAGATGAACGTGAACTTTCATATATTGTTTCTTTGGTAATTTTCACCTTTAGTTGTCAAAATTCCTAGCAAATAAGGCAATTAGAGTAACCTCCCTTGACTTTCACTTTGAACTAAGCCGGTAGCTATTTTGAAAGTCTCCGTGCGAAATAAACAAATCTTAGAAACTTTTTCGAAAACAATACAACTGCAAGCTTTAACACAAAAATATCATAAAATGTGTTCTTAATAACAAGTAGGTTCATTTCAGATAATTTTATGCTAGGAATTTAGCCAACTGACTTTCACTTTGAAACAAGACGGTAGCCATTTTGAATGTGCCCGTGCGAAATATACAAATCTTAGAATCGTTTCGAAAACAATACAACTGCATGCTTTAACACAAAAATATCATAAAATGTGTTGTTAATAACAATTAAGTTCATTTTAGACAATGCGCACGCACAATTTTATGCTAGGAATTTTAACAAATAAAGTTAAAAATTACCGTTTCTTTCTAACTTTTCTTTTTAATTAAGAAAGATATTTTTACTTTTTTTAATTTATGTTTTATATCTAGAAGTTAAAATTACTGTGGTATATCCACAGGTCCTGCTAGTACTTACGTATTGATTTTTCTAGTTTTTTTTTGGGGGGGTTGGCGGGAAAAGGTCATCCTTTGTAACAAAGAAAATGGTCAATACAAATTAACATGGCGACTGTGGGCAATTGAGCATTAGAGACGGATATCGGATTAGCGTCGTACAAAAGCGACATTCGCGTCGGAAAAAGTCGAGTTAAGGGAAGCGTAGTTCATAACACGATCATCAGGCTCGATTAAACACAATTACACGTTCATCAGTCAAACACCTTTTGATGAATCGACCGTCAAATTCACAAACAGTAGAAAAATCATACGTACTTGTTTCTTAGCTTTTGTGAATAATTACTCCATTTCCCCTGTCTCCGTCTCTCTGTCTCCGTCACTATCCATATATATATATATATATATATATATATATATATTTATATATCTATCTATTTCTTTTAGATGTATGGACCATATGGAAGTATTCCAAAGTGGCCAATATCTGTTTGGACATCAAAGAATTTACAATGGCTTTGGGATTCTTTGGAGCAAACTCATGAATAGAACGTTTCTTTGATATGTTTTACCTTATCTTAAGTAAAGACCGAACGAGAATTCAAAAAGATTTGGCTTTCTAGATAAATCTGCTATAGTCACATTCAGAACGGCTCGATACTAAATAAGAATGTCTGAGTTACTAACCAGTTGGTTGAACAAACATTACCAGTTGGTTAAACAACATCACTAACCAGCTGGCTAAACAAACATCGCTCACAGGTTGGTTAAATAAACATGACTAACCAGCTGGTTAACAAACATTGGTGCATATCGCATAAATGCGTCCTGGCCTCTTGCTCTATAAACGATAAGCGGAGCCCGCTACGATTGAACTCCCTATCTGTTTGAAGGCGTTTTCCCAGAAAAGTTAATGCGATATAAAAGCGATATTGTTTTAAATTGAAATAAATGAATATACTGAAAAAATAAAATTTCAGGGGGGGGATATTTACATTTACTTGTCGATAAAAAATCCCTGAATGGTGGCTTACTTTTAACAGATCACTAAAAAAGGTTATTTGTCGATAAAAACGCCTTCAAACCGCTATATTTTAGATGGAGAGGGTTAAAAGTATTTACATTTACTTGTCGAGAAAACACTTGGGGGTAAAATATCGCTTACTAACATTACTAACCAGCTAGTTAAACAAACCTCACTAACCAGTTGCTAAACAACCTCATAACCAGTTGGTTAAACAAACTCACTAACCGTTGGCTAAACAAACCTCACTAACCAGTTGGCTAAATAAACTTCAGTAACCTGCTAGTTAAATAAACATCACTAACCAGCTGTCTAAAAAAAACTCACTAACCAAATTACGACTAATTAAAATGGAACTTTTCGAAATTAACTTAATGCCAAAACTAAGGAATATTTTAGCATGTATTTTGTATCATTAATCTAAATATGAAAAAATCTTTTAGGGGACAATCGTTTATTCACTCGGCTTCAGTATATATATATATATATATATATATATATATATTATATATATATATATAAAGAGGAATTTACCACACATAGCTTATACATTTACGTTCCCTACATTATTCATTTCTATTTTGGTAAATAGTTTCAGTGTCGATTCTTTATGAACAAGCCTTGTATTTTAATAAAAATTAATGTGTCATCGATTGTAAATTTTCACCTTGGTAAATACAGCTTCAGTCTCGATACTTTTTTAACACACCTCATATTTCGAAGAAAATTAACGTTTCATTCATCGTTCCTTTCAGTCTGGCTAGACTTTTGAACACACCTTGTACTTTCGAAGAAAATTAATGTTTCATTCATTGTTCACTTCTGTCTGTGTAAATACGGCTTCAACCCCGATACTTTTTCAACAGACCTCATATCCCGAAACAAACGTTAATTGAGTTTTTGAACCTACAAGATGAATTGCCCCCAATATATGATGACAGCTAGAATCTTTTTAAAAGAGCCTTGCACGATAATCTGCTGGATTTACGGACGAAAATAAAACCACAATCGGCAGTTTATTAGCATCGAGCACAATATTAACTATAAATCCGTTAGAAAAAGAACTAATTTACAAATATATGGGGAAATAAACTTGAATCATTTTGCTGGTTTCTCACCGAGTGGACCGTTTGTTGCACGCACCGATAGGATCAGATAAATTGGCTAAATACGAAGATTTGAATAATTTTTCATGATTTCTGATCGTTGCTAAGGAAATCAGATACGGCGGGAGCGACTAACATATAAACGCTTATATGTGTGTTGGCACTGCGCATGCTCGGAGCGAATTCGAGGCTCACGCTTCAATGCGTGCAAGAAGGATTAGGCATTTTTATTTATCATGGATATGGAAAAAGGAAATGAAACGGCTGAAATTGCCGGCGAATTACGAATTCCGCCGGTCGCCGCGCACCTCACCTCCAGTCACCATCACCGCCAATCCAAAAAGTAACCAGCATCGGTTCCATTTCTATTCAACCGGATCTCCGTAGAATTCGATTTAGTCTTCGGAGTCTTTTAGTGCCTCTTATTTGACCAACAGAGCGACGCCAAGTACTTTGTTTGTTCCGTTGTCTGATAACTTCTGCTACGGTGAGCCTTCTCATTTACTAAAGCAAAGTGGAGGCGCGTTGTGTAATGATTATCGTTGTGGGAAATGGACGCGACAGCGAGGGAGTCTATCCCCTTTTCACTAGCGCTAGACAAAGGAGATTCTTTTTAGCGTCTGGGCAAAGCGCCATACCTACCATCAGCTTTTCATTTTACCGCACAGATCCCTGTGATACTCATACGCGGAGTTGGTGATGGCCGGTAGTTCCTAGTTCGACACCGGCCATCGCCAACTCAGCGTATGAGTTCAAGTCCTGGATGAGGCTGTTTGCATTTCACATAGCACTAATATACTTGGTAAAGGTAGGCATCCGACTATTTTCCCTTTACCTATGGGTAAATAGTAGGGCAGAATGGGTTCTTTAACATTGTTTAGGCAACCAGTCTAGGAGAATTAAAACCTTGAATTTAAATCTGTTAAACTCCGCTTAAGAAATTGCCAGTGTCACATCCTGTGTTGTATACCCTTTCTTTACTTCTATTATTCTTCTGCTCATCTTTGGTATCTTACGTTCTTCTTCTAGCGTCTCTTCTAACGTCTCTGTTCTTGCTGGTTGGTCGTTCTTGATTCATTTCTTCTTCTAAGTCAGTCTTGTTGCCAAGACATTCATCAACCACAAAACCATATTATTCATTTAAACCTTTATTTACTTAACTAAACATTTTTCTCTAACTAAACACAACGCGCGTGTGCAAGTGAACTCCAGCTAAAGCAGATACATCTTATTTGCCTGACGTCCAAGCTGAAACTGAAGAGCCAACCAGCTCCCACGTGACTTCCCGTATTTCACGGGCTTTCTGTGATATTCCATGGAAAGTCCCGCCCGTGATATGAAAAGGACCATCCCCTCAGAAATACAGGGGATTGACAATAATCTTTTGCAACCGCATAGATTATGCAACACCTGCAAATGCGAAGGGGTTGGTAACTATATATATATATATATATATATATATATGTGTGTGTGTGTCTGTGTGTGTGTGTGTGTGTGTGTGTGTAGGCAATGATATCAAGTGTTTCCTTGACAGAGTTCAACTAAAAGTGATAACTCAAATCTACTTGCAAAGATTATCAATAAGATGGGTTATGAAATCTTCGGATTAGTGGAAATCAGATTGAGAGAGGCAAATGCCGAAATAAATTTATGTCGGATCAAAGGTATCCATTTAATATATATATATATATAATATATATATATATATATATATATATATTAGTATGAACAAAAAGTAATAAGACAAACAGGAATATTCTTTATATATGTTATTTATTCTCAACTAGTTTTTAGATTTTTTGAAAGGGAGCATTATGGAAGAACTATAAAAATTGGAGTATTTTTGAGGGTTTGACATGCTATTAAAATCCGGGTAGACGAGTGTGTTAGTAGTAGCAAGTCCATCTGTTCCGTAAAAAAAACCTCTTTGAGGTGGGTTATTTTTTGAATGCTATTACATATGTGAGGGAGGGTTCTTGAGAGTTGTGTATATGACCATATATGTATACATATAAATGTATGTGTGTGCATACATATATGTGTGTGAATGTGAGTGTGTGTATGTATCTCGGTACTGTGCGCATGACTTTAGATTTGTAATTGGGTCAAACGTGGCTTGTTTGATGTGTGGCGGTCAGTGTTTGTTTATTTAGGTGACATCGTCCCCCTTCATAGTTGTTGACTCTTTTATTGCCATTATAAAAATGATGAGTCTATTTTCTGATCAAAACCAAACGGATGAAAACTTCTTATCTTTTTTATCCATCTGTACTCGTGGTTTTCGATGACAGATTTAGTGTCAGTATCTCTTTGGATTCTTTCAATAAGGGTAAATTTGGCGTCTCTGTCAAAGTCATGGTCATCTAGTCGGAAGTGTTGCTCGACTGGGATGAGCTTGTGTGTGTGTATGTGTGTGTGTGTGTGTGTGTATGTGTGAGAGAGAGAGATAGAGAGAAAGTTATCGTTGTGGAGTCCACGTATGCTTCTTTGTTAGTATATCTGGTGAGTCTAGTTCTCAATGTATATATTATATTTGTATATATGTGATATATATATATATATATATATATTATTATATATATATATATATATATATACATCTGTTTATTATATATATATATATATATATATATTATATATATATATATATATAATATATATATGTATCAGTTTTGTATAAAGCATGGGTAAAGTATGAAATAAATAAGAAACTCCGTTAGATTTTGTTTCATTTATATAATTTAATATTCCCCCTCGATATATATATATATATATATATATATATATATATATATAACAAAAGAAGGTCTGCAAAATGTATTTTGTTCTCAGAAAAATGTTTTAATTCTTTTTGTTTTATATGTGCAACACGTGTTTCAGATCTTCTGGTATCTTCTTCAGGCTTTGATTGATAATATAAAAATGAATTCTTATATGCATGTGTATATATATACACATGAGTATTTCACACCCTCTTCCTGTTTTTGTGGGAGTGGAAAGGAATTTCATTTTTAACATTAGTCTTTTAAACAGGTGTTTTTGTTTTTTGGGTGGCTTGCTAATAAATTCATTAGCTGAATTTTATAACTTTTTTATTACTTTTTTATTTGGGTTGTCTTGATAAAGTTCATCAGATGTTCATTTGAAATATCAGGTGTATGTGTTTGTAATTTGCTTTTTGTTCTGAAGACATTCTACCGGTTCGATACTGACCCTCACCAACTCAGCGTATGAGTAGCACAGGAATCTGTACGGTAAAGTAAGGAGCTGGTGGTAGGTGTGGCGCTCCATCTCAGAAATAACAATCTCGCAAAAACAATCTCCTTAGTCTAGCACTAGTAAAAAGGGTATACACTCCCTCGCTGTCTGGCTGATACCGACGTTAGGCCACCCCTACGACTTTACTTTTACCTAAATTCATCATAGTTATATTTATATTTAATATCTACTATTATACTAAAGCTGAACGAATCAATGTTTGTGTCCTAAAGGCTTTTTTCCTACTTAGTTTAATGACACAAAATTAATATCAATATATTCCTTAGTTCTAGGATTGAGTTATGTTTGAAAAAATCAAGTTTAATTGGTTCTAATTAGTCGTAATGAGCAATTAAGTCAAAAACTGACCATTCTTTTACTTCACATTCAGACTATCACATTTTCCTTCTCCATGTATATATTGATTACATCCTCGTTATATATGTTAGTTTCTCTATGAGCGTAAAGAGAGTGATTTAGAGAGTATGAAATGTATTTGTATATAAAGTTTCATAAGCAGTTAGCCCAGCCAACATCTTGGCTCTTAATAAATTTAGATTAGGTCAAACGTTTCCTTTCTTAGACAACTTACAAAAGGATTTTAATGTGTTTTTTTTTAATTCACGGGCCGTATTTTTCTATAAATTCAACTCGCTTTGCAAATTCACTTTTCCCTAATCCCAATTATCTACCCAGAGCTCAATGGGTGACCCATCGAGTCACGTTTTGTCTAGTATTTATATGAATAGACACGGAGAACTGAGTTCAAATCCTGAACGAGCCTGTTTGCATTTCCAATGGCACTAATAAACTTGGGAAAGGGATACATCCAAATATTCTCCCTCCAGCTATGGGTCAATAATACCGCAGCCTTCGCCCTTTAACCTTGGTATCCCAACAAGTCTAGGAGACCAAAAATTCTCAATTCTAAACTGTTAAACTGCGCTTAAAAATTGACCATGGGTTATATCCTGCAAAGGGGTTGGTAAACACACACACACACATACATACATACACACACACACACACATACATGAGATCTGTCTAGGGGCAGATCACTCTGTGCTGCTTATAAATAGGGGTAGATCACTCTTTACAGCAGGGAGATCGTGGAACTTATACACCGCGGATGAGAAAGTAATTATGTATCGGTTTTATCTGATATCTCGAGTAAAAACAAGTTCTGTTTCTTGATTCACACTTGAAATAAACAAAACGAGTATTATAAAAAAAACAACATTATTTAGACGTATCGAATTAAAAATCTTTGATAAAATGCCTCAATAATTTCGTTAACCCCTACCAACCTCGTTCAGTAATTTTGTTTTCTTTCTTTCTTTCTTTCTTTATATATATATATATATATATATATATATATATATATATATTTACACAAATACACATACACACACACACACACACACAACACACATATATATATTATATATATATATATATATATATATATATATATATATATATAAATTAAATAAGTGAAATTTCATTTCACTTCGTTTCTAGCAGCGTCTGAGACCTAGAGCATTAAACACCCCACCACCCGACAGCCAATCACCGTACCAACCACCGACCAACCGACACCCACACACACTCACCCCGCACACAGTCACTCATCTCAGTATGCAAATTAAGCGTGTTACGCTAATTTACATACCCGAGAGAATTTGCCGAAATAATGAAGGAAAACATGAAGAAGTTAAAGGAAAAACATCAAAGTTGCAATTCGATTAGCTTCCAACAATTGATGAAAGAATTCTGGAAAAAAAAAAACCCTGGAAAATGTAATAAATTCAATTTGACGTCGCCAAATTGTGTTAGAATTCTCCGTCGTTAATCCAGTCCGCTTCAAGGGCAACCGGAATTTTGTGAATATCGTAAAGCCCATCTAGTTGAGATATCACGTAAATTGGGTTCACTTAAAAATGACAATGTTTTTTAATCGCCCCATTTGATATGCGATAGTGTCGTTCGTTCGTGCGTCTAACTTAAGTACAACAGTACCTTGACTTACAAGAGCCAACAACTTACAGTCAGTGGAAGAATGTATAGCATCCAGGCCACAATACTGTTGAATCAGTATCGATACTTAGGAGAGTCCTGGAGAGCCGAGATTTGCTGTCACTCTGTCCCGTTTTTGCTTTGTGCTGAAAGCTAAAATTTGAGGTACGAGAATGCTTCAGATACGCTTATGTTTAAGTTTCCAAATTTCTTACACAAAAGAAAAATATTATTAACAAAAATAAACATTAAAACATTATAACACTGTAAGGACAAACGATAACACCGATAAACTTTGGAAAGCTTTATTCTACTTAGAATAATTGGTACACTTATTGAGAGTTTATATCGTCTAGTATCTATTAGAGAGTTCTCCAAAGGGAAGGTAATCATAAAATAGGGGAGTCAACTCTCAATTACTTATTACTTACTTACATCTAGTTGAGATGTCGCAAATTGGGTTCACATAAAAATGACAATGTTTTTTAATCGACCCATTTGATATGCAATTGTGTCGTTCGTTCGTTTCCTTAGTGAATGCGTCTGACTTAAGTATCTTGTCTTACGAGTGCTTCTAACTCACGAGTTTTCCGAGACACGAGCAGTCATTCGGTCAATTTTTGGCTTTATGTTGAGGTACAAAAAGCTTTTAAAGAGAAGTGTATTTAGGGTCTGTTTTCTTTGTATAATGGCATATTTATTTCTGTATTATCTAATGCTAAAGTTATCCTTATAGAAGAACAGTAGTGGTACCATGTAATCCATAGATTTGGGGACGAGATGGTTCATGCCTTTCCCGAAGGTATTAGTCTGAAAGTTGAAATATACAGTGGTGCCTTGAATTACAAGTGATTCAATCTACAAATTTTCAGAGTTGTCACTCGATCGATTTTTTGTTAACTAAAAACATTTACGTTTCCTAATTTCCCCATTTTTAATGCCATAGAAAAAATATTATTTATAAAAAATAAACATAAAAAAATATTACAGTACATAATTCATTACATTCTATTTTATTATGGTTTTAGGGCCAGATTAGCTCAGCACTTGTCTAGGAATCGTAAGGTTCCTGGTTCGATAGTGGCCCTCACCAACTCAGCGTATGAGTAGCACAAGGATCAGTGCGCTGCTGTGGGGAGCTAATAGTAGGTGTGGTACTCCACCCCAGACGCGAAAAACAATCTCCTAGGTTTAGCGCTAGTGAAAAGGGGATAAACTCCCTCACTGGCTGGCTGATACCGACATTAGTCCACCCCGACGACTTCTACTTTTCTTATTTGAACAGAAATGTAGGATGTCTGGAACAAATTAATGGCATTTCAGTTTATTTCAATGGGGAAAATTCATTTGACATACGAGGAAATGAAGTTACGGACGGAAACATCTTTTTATATAAAACTGGTATTTTTCTTATTTAAAAAAAACATAACAAAAGATAAGGTGTTTTCGGAGGTCTGGAACGGATTAATAACATTTCCGTTTATTCCAATGGGGAAAATTGATTTGATATACGAGAAAAATGAGTTAGGAGCGCACGAATTAAACTCTTAAGTCAAGGTACAAATATCAAATTAATATACATATATATATATATATATATATATATATATATATATATATATGGAGGGTAGAAAAACAAAGTATTCCAAAAAGATGAATTTATTATTGATGGTGAAGTCAACGTTGAACCGTTTCGGTTTTATCAAACCTTCATCAGGACAATCTTTAAAATACCGTCTCATCTCCTGTTATTCTACAAAACATCCATTACTGTTCAGACAACACTTTTCCATCCTGATGAAGGTTTGATAAAAACTGAAAAGTTTTGATGTCGACTTCACCATCAATAATAGATTCATCTTTTTTTTCTGAATACTTTGTTTTTCTATTGTCTATATACCGTTGGATTTATTTCCATATTTTCTCCCATATATATATATATATATATATATATATTATATATATATATATATATATGAGAAGTAAACAAACAAACAATGTCTTTTGATATGGCTTTACTTAGCCGACATATGTGCCTAATTGAAGTCGTACCTAATTTTGAAAATTAACTAGTTAATGATTAATGAATTTAGGCGGGCATACATGTTCAAATGTAAGAATAAACAAATCGAGAAAAATCAAACTCTGTATGTACATTTCGGCCTATTATGCCTCATCAGCAGAGCTATAGACAGGAAGACCGCTTTGTGTGTGATTCGAACCCTGACTATCAAGCTGACAAAACGAAAAATCTGGGAATATATATATATATATATATATATATATAATCCAAAAGTCCAGAGAAGAAATCTTCCTTACGACATAGGTTTTTTTAAAAATAACTTGTCGCAGTTTGAGAGCTCAATGTGTGCTCTTATTGTTAGAGTCACAGAGCAAATTTATATTTAAATAAATGACAAAAGACTCCCTGAAATAGTCTATAATGCAAGATCTATAAGTCTTTTGTCATTTATTTAAATATATATATATATATATATATGGGAATGTATCTGGAATTATATAATATATAATATATTATATATATATATATATATATAAAGTGTGTCAAAAAGTATCGAGATTTTTTTGTACTTTTTGACACACCTTGTATTCTGAAAAAAATAACGTCCCATTCATTATTTTTTCAGAATACAAGGTGTGTCAAAAAGTACAAAAAATCGTGATATATATATATATATATATATATATATATCGTTTATGTCTCGGTAGTTTTAGGGAATGTTTTATCGTCGTAAATTAATCAGATTAATCTTAATTGTTCACCGCTGCAAGGATTGTGACGCGTCATCTGCGAAAAAATATTTTTCCCCTTCGGGCGGAATTACTTAAAGAGAGATAGTCAAGATATTTCCCTCTCCTACCCCCATCTACAAAAATGATTTCTTTCCCTCACCCCTACCCACTTCCATCCAAAACATCTCAACACAAAAACTTTTCGTTCAATTTATGCGTATTCAACTGGACTCACACAGTCGAATATTAATGACAACTAGCTAGACAAATGGAAATTCCCT
>CM042157.1:98924837-98932337 GCA_023376005.1 Doryteuthis pealeii | reverse complement strand
CACTAATTAGGACTGAGCCTATTCTAGTAGTGACCACCCCAAGTGGATTTAACAATAGATGAGATCCTAACTGGTTATCCCCACTTCCCAGAGTTGCAACACCAGATGCATTTTAATGCCATACCGAAGATAATCTTTTAAGTGCGGAGGGGGGGATTCTTATCCCCTCCATCAGGGGATGCAGTCAGTATAGTCTAAGCCCCACCGACGTGACTACTGTCGAATAATCCCACAGCTTCCCCCATGATTGTGATGGTGATACGACAGCCTCACCACGTTAGTGATGGTGACGTGGCTTTAGGCTATTGTTCATTGCTGGGGGAAATTGTGGTGTGGTGGTGGGGGCGACTAAGTAAAAAGAAAATAGTCTTGTAGCCGAAAACTTTCTCTAATTAATCAACAAACCAACCACTGTACATAGGAGACATTACTTTCGGAGCATCCTTGTATATCTGCAAAATCCTCATCTTCAATGAGATATCCTTCTCATCCCCCTCCCCATCTTTTCCCGCTCTTTCCTTCGCGACAAAGGTCTTGCCCATCTCCGGTCAATTCCTCGGCTCAAAGGATCCTTGACAACCATAAAACCACCCTTTGAAGCCCTCGCCGTCTGATATCGCTTGACCCGAATTATTAGAGAGCGGGGAGGGGAGCTTAATTCCCCCTTCGATCTTCCTCTCATTGCAATCTCATATATATTGTATTCAATGATGGGATGTCTCTTCTGTATTGTGTACATCATTACGCCTATTGTGACTTGTAAGATAGATTGCTCCGAGAATGGTCGGTCGGGGAACGTTAAACCATTTAATTGTGTTTGTTTCATTTCAACTACAACGGTTTCTGGCTTCTCTATCCACCAATAAATTTATTACTTGAAGTTATAATTGCTTACTAAGAATTATTATTATTATTATTATTATTATTATTATTATTATTATTATTATTAGTGACTTGAAACCATATAATTGCTTGCAAAGAAATGATTACTATCAAATAGAATTAATGTTAAACTAGCAGGACCTGTGGATTTACCACTGTATGATAATTCAATTATTACAACGTTTACTTAAGAGCTATTGCTAAATAGTTCAATATGTAAAGAGAATAATAATCTTAATTTAACTCTCTCTCTCTCTCTCTCTCTCTCTCTCACACACACACACACACACACACACACACACACACACATACATACATACACACACACACACTCACTCACTCACTCACTCTTTTTCTTTCTTTCCTTCTTTTCATCTTTTCTTTATGTTCGATTGAAACCAATTAGCGTAATTGCTTCCGCTCGCCCAACACCTCTCTCTATCTTTCCCCTACTTTCTTTCTTTCATTCTTATTATTTTTCTGTATAGCATGTCCTTTTCTTCCGTTTCTTTCTGTATAATAAAAACGGAAGGGTCCACTATTTAGTTGTGGTGACGACACTCATAAGAAATAAGAATTCGGCGGATAAGCATTTCATCTGGCACGATTTGGACGGACTCATTTTGTGAGTGTGATGTAAAATGATAACGTTCGTACAATTAAGGAACGCGGGTATTAATATATAGATTTTTTCTGTGTAGCATGTCCTTTTTTCTTCCCTTTCTTTCTTTGAAATCAAAACGGAATGGTCCATAATTAGCCGATGTGACGTCACTCATAAGCAAATAAGAATCCGGTAGATAAGTATCACTAGATAATCAGGATTTTCATTTTTTGGATTTCGTCTTGGACTATTTGGACAGTCAAAAGGGATTGAAAGATGACAACGGTCGTACAATTAAGGAACATCAGTGCTGATACATAGATAGGAATATACGATGACATATTACTGTTCAAATTATTTGTCTTAAAAATAGTTACTTGAAGCTATAATTGTTTGCTAAGTATTATTATTATTATTATTATTATTATTATTATTATTATTATTATTATTATTATCTCTGTGAGAGTTTTTCACATCCACCTAAGTTGGTGGTTTACTGGCGGCTGAGTGACAGCAAGTCTCCTCAGGTCACCATGACCTTTCTGAGTATTCTAGCCCATTTCAGCAATGCTGTAGTTTGGATGGTTTCGATTCTTCCTCTTATTTCCAGTTCATCCAGACTCTTTTCCAAACCGTTGGGGACCGTTCCAAGGGCAACAATTACAATTGGCATCACATTTACCTTCATAGTCCACAGTTTTCTTAGTTCTCTGGCAATGTCCAAATATTTGTTTGTCTTTTTGTTTTCTTTCACTTTCACTCGGTGATCAACCGGGACAGTAAAATCCATGAGAAGAAAAGTTCTCTTCTTGTTAATTAACACTGGCCGGGATTAGGCCGGGATTAGGTGGGGATTATTATTATTATTATTATTATTATTATTATTATTATTATTATTATTATTAATTACTTGAAACTCTATAATTGCTGAAAAGTGAAATTGTGTACAAATTGTTAGTATTAGATTGATTATTTGATTTGAGTTTTAGATTTTACGGCATATCAACCCTTGGTGGGTTATTTTATGCTGAAAACATCTTTTCATTCATTCTTGATGGTTACTGAAAAAACATTTAAGCTCAATTTTTGAAACACATTTTTATCTCATTTTCTTCTATTTAAACAATAGATGGAACCCTAACAACTACTATATTCTGGGTCAGGGTGGACCTGAGAGTAATGGCGATGAAGGATTGCTTCACAATACCCAGAACGCTAGAACCCTTGGCCACCGCCTTCTAGCACATATATGATAAAAAGGAGTGGAGCAATAGGATCGAGACAATCATATAAAACCATCTAACTGAATGCAAACTTTTTGTCATATATAGTGTCCTGGGTATCATGTTAAACTACATGTATTGATGAATTTCCAATTCTGGAGCTCTGGGGAGTGTTGAGTACCCCATTCATCACCATTATTCCCAGGCCCACCCAGTTAGGGTCCCATCTATTGGGTAAATTGAAAAATGTTTAAAAACGTGTTTTTTTTTAGAAAATTGAATTTAACAAAGAATTTGAACATCCGTCAAGTATGAATAAAACAAAACGTCCTCGGCATAAAATAACTCAGCAAGAGTTGACATGCCGTAAAATCTAATCAAGCAACCAACCATCAATAAAAGTATCCAGATTCGTGCCATATGTTAACACAATATTGCATGTCTTATGTATGACACTGTCATGATATTCTGAGAAATCTAAGAATATCCTGAATAATATAGAACAAGGGTTAACTATTTATTGGGAAGAGAAAAGGATAAAAGTGTTTTTAAATAAATGTAAAGGCCAGAAAAAAGGGGTTATTTCCCTTAGGTTTTGTTTTGATTTGAAAAATGACCGGGAAAAATTGACTGAGTAGAGTGTAATTCAGACAGAGACGAAAGGAGAGAGACGGTTAGAAGGGAGATGATAATGGTTTTTGGAGTTGACGGTTGAATTAGGAGATTAGAAGGAAAAAGATGAATAATTAAGAGTGGGAAATTTGGATTGAAAAGAACAAGAATTATTGTCAGTAAGTGATTTATTATCTATTTATCAACTAAAGGGAAAAAGTTTTAGAAATTAGAAAAGAGTTTATTATTTGAAGAAAACCGAAATTATTTGAAAGGGAAAGAAACGAAAGAAGTGATTGTTTTTGGAAACGGATTTAAAGTAAAAAGAAAAGAGAGAAAAAAGAGGAACTTATATTTAATGAAAAAATAAGGAAATAAAAGAAATAACAAAAAAAAAAGAACTTATGTTTTAACGGACAAAAAGAAAAAAAGAAAAGAAAGATATTTATTGGATTGTAAACAATTTTGTTTCATGAACTTTTATGTATTTTGCATCTGTCTGTTTCAGAAAAAAAAGTAAATGATAATTATTTTTTATAAAATAAAATAATTCTTTATCACTTATAAATTGTCTTATTGACTGAATCTTTTTATTTGCTTGAAAAGAAAAACATTCCATATTTTTCCCCTGAAATATTTTTTTCCTTGGAGAGTCAATTGCCTAACCACTTAGGACCCACACGACTTGGCGAAGGCGTTTGAATAAATAGACAGAACACTTCGTAACAGACACTAAACTGCATTTGATGATGAGGCTACAGTTCTGCATCTCTGGGGAGTATCGAGTACCCCTTCATTGACATTGCTCCCAGATTTTTTGAAAATTATTCGTATTCGATAAAATCTTGTGCAACCCCTCCCCCATAAGTAATAACTCCAGCATCGATTCAACAACCAAGATCGGAGCCTCTTCGATGCAGTAACAGTCCAGAGATAAGTATACAATAAATTATTTCTACTATCAACACATCATCGCTCCATTCGAAGTAAGAACCGTAACGTAACAAACGTTGACACGTCATCTCTCCATTCCGAAATTAGAGAGCGTTCTCTACACCCGTATTAAAGAAAACTAGACTAGATCATTCCTACCATTGCAGAATAGTAGCATCTTTTTCACACTATACGAACTTACGGTTATCTATCTTCCGTCAGATGCGAGTATCGATCGGTTTGTGTCGATAAAATATAAATGCGAATGTGTCTCTAGTGAGTGGCTTGAAATCTAAATATGTTTCCTAGTAAAGGCGCGTAAATGTAATTATATCTCCAGTGACAAACGATTCTTTAAGTACACAACACAAACGAGGAATAATTTTAATCCTTGTAATTGCTTCCGCTAACAGATATAGCCGTGAAAGAAAGACGGAAATAATATATAAAAAGAACGGGGAAAAAAGCAAAGATGGAAATAGAATGTCGTCATTATTATTATTATTATTATTATTATTATTATTATTATTATTATAAGAAATAAAACAGAGTAGACCTTTGGGAGGATGAGAGAAAGAGAAACGAAGAAAAATAAGTCTAGTTTATTGTTAATCTAGATTAGGACTCCAATGTCGTCTGCTTGAATAAAGGAGGAAGTGTTTACTTATGATAGCCTTATATATGTTTTTAAATCTTTTCTTTAAAAACAGTGATACATATATATATATATATATATATATATATATATATATATATATATTGGTTAGGAGGTTGATTTAGAAGGCTATCACAATGCAGGTGTAAAGAAAAAAATAATAATAATACGGTAACAATGGTGTTATGGGTTAACCTGTATTTTATTCTTGAATTTTCAAAATAAAATCTTATTCAAAAGATCACTGGAACTGAAACAGTCTAGTTATGACATTTCTTTTTAAAACCTGCATTGTGATAGCCTTCTAAATCAACCTCCTAACCAATATATACACAATGCTTCGAGCAAATTATAAAACTCTCATATATATATATATATATATATATATATGCGGAACATTTCTACATGTTTTCTATTATTATTGTTTCATTTCATTTGGTTAATTAAAAATAATAATAGTTTGAATAATGTACACATGGATAAATTCCTGACCGAAACACGTGTAAGTAAAATTGATTAAAATATCCTATATTATCCATTCTATATTTTCTTTCTTTTATTAATTTTTTCAACTCACACACACACACACACACACACACACACACACACACATATATATATATATATATATATATATATATATATATGAGAAATTTTCTTTTGTTTGTCTGTAAGTTTGTTTGTACAACGACCGAGTGCAATTTTTTTTTATTAAGAAATATTAGTGGATACCAGCAAAGACCAAAGTTCAATGAAATATTTTAAAATATCGATATATGTTAATACTCTTGTTCCTTAATTGTACGGTCGTTATCATCTTGCAACACCCTCTGGTTAAAAATGAGGCCGTCTAAATCGTCCAAGATTAAAAATATAAATTCTGATTATCTGGTGTTGCTTATTTCTTATAAATGATGGACTATTCCTTTTTTATAATTTTTAATACACAGAAAAAGTATAAGAAAGAAAGAAAGAAAGAAAGAAAAAAGAAAGAAAGTGTGTAGGGAAAGAGAGAGAGAGAGAGAGAGAGAGAGAGAGAGAGAGGGGGGGGTATGAGCACGTGGAAGGGATAACGCTAATCTGTTTCAATCAAACATAATACAAAGAAAGAAAAAAAGAATGAAGAGAGTTAAATCAAGATTTTTATAATTTTTACATATTGAACTATTTAGCAATAGCTCTTAAGTAAACTTATCAAACGTTGCAACAATTAAATTATCATATTCCGGTATATATACAGGTCCTGCTAGTTATTATTATTATTAGAAATAAAAGAGATTAGACCTTTGGGAGAATGAGAAAGAAAGAAAAACGAAGAAAATTAAGTCCAGTTTATTGTTAGTCAAGATTACGACTTCAATGTCGTCTGCTTAGATAAAAAAAGGAAGTGTTGATTGGTTGGATTTTACGGCATATCACGCGGGCACTGGATGCCGTGCTGAGGACTTACCAGGAGTGAAGATAGATAGGGTGGTGAAAGAGGGGGATATAGGCATGGGAATCCGTACTGTCAACATGACTTGTTGAGGATTTATAAGTTTAGGTAGCAAAGACATAAAGTCAACGTTCTTTAGTATTAATTCGTTTCTCGCCTATGCGATTTTTCAAACCAAGTGAATTATAAATTAATATATATATATATATATATTATAATATATAATATATATATTAATATATATATATAAATTCCTCATGCTTTGATAATTTAGAATTCCCAAAAACTTCTCTCTGCGTCAAAATCTGTTCGCTTGTGATATAACGTCATTAACTGTCTTTCTCGGTCGCGTCTTTTTTTTCTTTTTTATAAAAGATCTTTTTCGAAAATTTCAAAAATTCTCCGCTTTTTCCAACGAATTTCATTTCAAATAAGGATTTACTCTGATGAAGGTCGAATTTTCTTTGTGTGCGGAACATTTCTACATTTTTTCTATTATTATTATTTCATTTCATTTGGTTATTTAAAAATAATAATAGTTTGAATAATGTACACATGGATAAACTCCTGACCAAAACACGTGTAAGTAAAATTGATTAAAATATCCTATATTATCCATTCTATACTTTCTTTCCTTTATTCATATATCCGAGGCACAAGCCCAAAAAGCGTTTTAGGGATGCTATCAAAAACAACATCAAAACTCTCAACATAAACGTTCATGAATGGGAGAAAATAGCTATGAATCGCGCAGGATGGAGAAAACTTGTCTATGATAGCTGCAAGGGCTTTGAGGTAAAACGGCTCGAACACTCCATCCTGAAGCGGTCCCTACGAAAATGGCACATGACAAACGTCATGGATAAATTTCCTACATTTAAGCCGGACTATATATGTGATGCGTGTGGCAGGGCCTGCCTGACAAAGGCTGGGTTTCTTAGTCATGTACGGTCGCACACGAGAGGAAACCGGGGAAGAGGCTCATATGTATAACAGCAAATAAAAACAAAGCTGAACGCCTGGGCACCGCGCAATCACCGCCGAACTTGTAGAAATGGCCTTATTCTGTCAAGAAGTGGCAATCACCATATATATATACACTCCTAACCAACCCTTATGCCACCCACCATACACACACACACACACACATGAATCA
>CM042157.1:98909837-98919837 GCA_023376005.1 Doryteuthis pealeii | reverse complement strand
TGCGCGTGTGTGTGTTGTGTGTGTGTGCAAGCTCATTGACGTACTTGCACATATACAGACACATACATGAGCACATGAGCATGGCCAAAGATATATATATATATATATTTATTCATATATATATACATATGTGTGTGGGGGGGTCTGTATCTGTGTCTGTGTCTATGCCTGCGTGTGTATTGAGTTTATATAATTTCATACTATACACAAATATGTATGTAAATATATGCAGGTCACCCCCTATATATTTACATGTACTTACACTTATACGTGTCTACACACACACACACAAACACACACACACACGCACACACATACACACACACACACAACACACACACATATATATATATATATATATATATATATATATACAGAGAGAGAGAGAGTGAGAGAGGGGGTAGATAAATAGATAGATAGAAAGATAAATGAAAAACCTAATACATCAGAAATAAGTTTATTTCGGCCACTTTTGCCTCTTCAATCCGATTCTTTAGAAAAACAGACTTGAAGAGAGAAAGCTAGGCGAAATAAATTTATTGCTGATATATTAAAGCTTTCATATATTTATTCATTTAAAGTATACTCTATATATGTAAAAGGTATGCATATCCCGCGGCTTTATCAAATTTTCTTGGTATATTTTACCTGTATGATGGATATTTCAAAATTCACTATCTATTCACCTCAAAACTGATTCTATCCAAATAAAGTCCTTATTATTATATCTTATTATAATGGAGAGTGTGTGTTTTTCTGTCTGTAACCGAAACTATATTACTACTCAAGTCACAATTCCCTTCGTTATTTACATCACATTCTCCATGATGTTATTTATATTTAAACCTCAATTATTAATAAAATTGCTTCACCTTTTTATTAGTGTTGTCCATATCTACATACAAATAACATGCAATTGTATTTATATATACAAAAAATAGCGGTTTACAGTGTGAATGGGAAGGCTAATTTGCATATTGATATTAAAAATGTGATTTTATTAAATATGTGCTTAGTATTATGATTTCTAATTGTTTGGTTTTATTTTAATGAATATAAGCAAAAATCTCTTCAATGAATCTTAAATGAAATCCATTAACAAGAAAAATAACTGTCATTTTATTCTTTATTTTCCTAATTTAACTAAATAGTTAAATAAGTAAAATTCAGCAATGAAAGACGGGAGTGATGGAAGAGTAAGTTTCATTTCTATTTTTCTATTATACCCCCACCCTGTTACATATCTTTTTTATCTGCCTTCTTATTAGACTTTCTAATTTAATACGATATTTCATTACATTAAAACTTAAATACTTGCACCTGGAGGATGCATATATTTGCTAGTTATATTAATATTGTAATCTCAGTCCTTTTGCTCAATTATAATAATCTAACCAGTTTTTGTACTTTGCTTGGGTGTGGTATGAGAGTCGCTGTGAGTCGGTTTAAAGTAGGGAAAGAGTTAAAATATTATCCTCCGAATTCTTTTTTCTTATGGGTATCGTCAACCTAGCAAAATAATGAATCATTCCGCTTTCATTATAAAGAAAGAAAGGGAAGAAAAGGGACATGCTACAGAAAAAAATGTAAGAAAGAAAAAAGAAAGAGAGAAAGAAAGTTTGGGGAAGATAGAGAGAGTGGGTGAGTGCGCGGAAGTGATAGCGCTAATCTGTTTCAATTGAACATAATTAAAATATGAAAAGAAGGAAAGAAAGAAAAAAGTGTGAGAGAGAGTTAAATCAAAATTATTAGACTTTTTACATATTGAGCCAAATGCAATAGCTCTTAAGTAAGCATATGAGTCATGTTATTAGAGGGATTGTTTGTTTTTTTTGTTGTCGGGGGGGTGATCTTCATGGACCCGAAATAATTCACCCTGTTATATTTGTTTTTCTTTGTTTAATATTCTGAAGACTCTAGAAAATTTATGTAAATCAATATTTCAAGACATTAAAATGAAACAAAGATATAAAATTCGGCGAATTTAAATAATTATTCATGAGGGTTTAAGTCAGGACGTTGAGTCCAACAAAAGTCTCGGACACACGACTTCTTCTGAGCGAACTTTTATTGCTACAAAATAGATAGACCTGAGAGAATAACTCTTCGGTCTGAGATTGAAAATCACTACCCACGCACTCACCACCTATATACAAGGTGTGTCATAAAAGTATCCAGTTTAAAGCTGTATTTACCAAGATAGAAATGAACAATGAATGAAATGTTCATTTTATTTTTCAGAATACAAGGTGTTCCATAAAAGTGCTGAGTTTAAAGCTGTATTTACCAAGATAAAAATGAACAATGAATGGAACGTTGATTTTTTCAGGATACAAGGTGTGTCAAAAGTACAAAAATTCTCGATACTTTTTGACACACCTTGCATATCATCATCATCATTATCATCATCATCATCATGTTGCGTTAGTAGCACGGATATCCAGAAGTTCTCGACAATTATCATTCATAGCTCTCGGGAGATCCTCTGCGCAGTATCCAGTATCCACGCAGACTGGTCAATGTTGGTCTTTGCTGGGTGACTCACACTGGTGGCCCCATATGCCGGTTTCCATAGGAGAACGTTACTTATCAGTTCGCCCTTGCTTTTCCAGCAGTGCCCTGCATGTCTGGTTAATCTCATTCGGGTGATCTATGTGATGGGGTCAGGTGGCCGTACAATTCGGTAGAACAATTCACGTAGCTACGTAGTAATATCTCATCTATAGAAAGCGACGTTTATAAATGTATAGGGGTCCGCCATAGACAAATTGTCAGTCATATGGAAGTCCAATTTCACTGACAAGATAAAGCGACAATTCTTCCGAGCTGTAGTTGCATCAGTGCTACTCTATGGCTGCACCACTAGGACCCTAACGAAGCACCTAGAAAATAAGCTAGATGTGAGCTGCACAAGAATGCTGCGCGTGATATTGAACAAATCGTGGAATCAGCAGCCTAAAAAAAGCAACTGTAACTAATATATATATATATATATATATATATATATATAAATTGTTTTCTTTATAGTATCTTTGAAGCATTGTGTGTATGTGTGTAATATAAAGATTTTTGAAGGCAATTTACAATGCAATATGTGTTGAAAATTATATTTATTTAACTTTCTTTTTTTTTCAAAACTAAATATTTTCGGAAGTAAAATTCCATCCTCAGAGTTATTGAAAGTACTAGGTATTTTTATAGAACTTATCCCACGGCGATATTGTAATCATCTGTTGTTTAAGAAGTTGAGGAACGCCGTATATTTGAAAATATTTAGTTTTGAAAAAAAAAAAAGTTAAATAAATATAATTTTCAAACACATATTGCATTGTAAATTGCCTTCAAAAATCTTTATATTACATATATATATATTATATATATATATATATATATATATATATATATATATATATATATATATATATAGGTATATGTAAAAACAAAATTTCTTATTGCGATGAAACAAAGAAAATACAGTGCTCAATCACAGTTTGTAAGAGCTAATATTTATTTATTTTACAATGGTTTCATAGATCAATGTTCATTATCAACGACCGCGTTTCATGCTAAAGCAATCATCAGGTTGAGGAGCAAGATCCAATGGTGTTTGTTTGAGTTCTTCTGCACATCAAAAATGTGCGACATTTAGGAAGTTTTGTTATAAATAACAGCCACTCGATGAGGTTGTTAGAAGAGATAACGTACCAGGCTTGTAAGATAGTGACGTCCGTCCGTGTATTTTGAGGCCAAAATCTACCATGTGCGACCATGAGTAAAGCAACTCCAAAAAAAAACACCATTGGACGTTGACATACTCAACCTATGATCGCCTCTAGACATAATGAATTCTGCCATGAAACCGCGTCGTTGATGATAATGAACATTGAATCATGAAAACATTGAAAAATAAATATATAACCTTCCATTTTATTTAGGATAGTATAAGTAATGGCTACTTTATATTACTAATAGTATTAATATAATCTAGAATAGTCAAGGTGTCACAAAAGTATCGGGATTTTTTGTATTTTTTGACAGGTATTGTTGATATTTTCTGGTGGAAAAAAATAACTTGTATCTAATTTCGTTTAATTTCAATTAATACACCGACAATGTGCTCTCGGTTAACCAAAAGTATCAGTAATTTGAAGACAAATGGCCTGTATTGACCAAGATAGCTAGAACTGAAAAAAAGTGATACAATGAATGGAACGGTGTTATGGTCTGTATCAGAAAAATCACAAAATCTCTTGTATTTCAAAGGTACAAAACTACTCTCCACAGTTACCCCTCTGATTTGCTGACATCCAACAAACCCTTTTATCATATATTATATATATATATATATATGATATCACGAGTAGCCTATATACCTATATATATTTATAATTTCATATCCCTTCGTAAATCACCTAGAGTAAACCTCTCATTCATTCATACTCCAGGCTGATTGAAAAGATAACTTTAACCACCTTTCATCTTTCTATTTTAATAACAAATTCTTATTCTACTATATTTTATAATAGAGTTTCCCCTTATCCTCTACCTCAGATCCTCGTTAAGTGATGTATACCTTAAATACATACACAAACAACTATGGCAATTAAAATCCTGGTGTTGTTTTCTAATACCTGTAGATATCGATATATTTTGATCAATTCACTAGTTGAGAAGTAGTCGTCTATAAAACAATGTAAGCCATTGAACGATAGTTATTATTTAAAAAAATAGAATCGAGAAAAAGTCAATCTCTGTCATGTACACTCCCTATATGCACGCCTAATTCAGTGTTAGAAAAATTAATATATAATTAATTTACATCTAATTTTATCAGTTGTATTTCTGCTTTACTGTAAGAGCACATAATCTCCACCCCCTCC
The DNA here is from genome assembly GCA_023376005.1 of Doryteuthis pealeii. NCBI lineage: Eukaryota > Metazoa > Mollusca > Cephalopoda > Myopsida > Loliginidae > Doryteuthis > Doryteuthis pealeii. The sequence goes on along the minus strand of CM042157.1, from coordinate 98,914,957 downwards.
TCTACCTCCAAAAAAGGAAGCAATGAAAAACAATAAGGTATAATTTAAATGCTGGCGGCGAATCCACGGGAATTTTTTTTTTTTTTGATAAAGGTGGTTAAGAGAATTCTCGAAGCGTCCGCAAATGATTTATGTCTTTTATTATTATTTTTAATTTAAATAAAAAAACATTAATCCATTTTCTTTATTATATATATATATATATATATATATATATATATATAGATATACTATATATATATTAATAAAAAAATAAAATTGTGCTGTCCCTTGGCCATTAAGAATAATGATGTATTATGTGGAGGATTTAAAATAAATCTAAAATGAATTTCTTACAATTTAAAATGGGAAGTGCCGGCATTTCAATTTTGAAAATAAATCAGCAAGCATTAAGTAATGAGGAATAAGACTCAATATAAGCAAGGAGTCTCGGTTTGTAAAGTTAAAAAAGTAGCTTACCTAAACGATCTGTATTAACAATAGTGACAAGCATGATTGGACCCACATCCGGAACCTTCAAGGAATTCATTTGAAATTAATTCCCATCCAACTGCTAACGCAATATAAAATAGCCCACATTCCTATTATTTGTTATTAAGAAGTACAATTGGCCGTAAACTGAGTTAACTTCATCTAAAGACGGTGTCCCTTATAGGAGTAAATCATTCAAAAAGCGGATAAAGTCAAAATTGCAAATGTAAAGTTTTTTCTCTATGGACAAGTATGTGAAATAAAAATGGAACATTAATCCGATCATGGTAACCCATTGAAAATAAAGGATTAACTATGAATATAAACTGAACTCACCATTTGTTGACATCTGAACATTAGGTCTATCATGATCCAGAGAATGTGTATCCTGCATTTAAACCGTTGCGGGGCCATTCTCTTTGCGGTTTTAAATATACCGCACACTCGGCCCATCCTCAACTAATAATGGAGGCCCTATTGCATTATAATGGATGGTGGTCAAAACCGCAGTGGGATTCGCAGAATCATGGCAACAGAAAAGCAAGAACGCGGAGAACACAAAAGACCGTTAGTAAAAACAGAAAATGTGTGTGTGTGTTAGTTGTATGGTGTGTTGTGTGTGTGGGTTTTGATATGTGTGATGATGACAGAAGACTAGTGTATCGTATGTGCTGTGGGTGCTCGAGCACAAATCCCTGATGCTGAGTTGATAAAACACACCAAAAATTAAAAAGATAAAGGAAAGAAAACTGTTCGAATCTGAGATAGAACATCTATTCATATATATGAGCGGTCCGAGTCCACCCATGTGTCACCTTAACGACAAGAGACTTTTTCCTCCTAATCTCGTTAGCACACTTGTAGTAACATAGCGTATGACGATCCCTATTGTATTAGCTATTTTAAATTTAGAAATTATAAGAGGAAATTATAATCAATGAATACATATTTAATGAATATGCTAACTTTTCTTTATTAGTATATACATAAAAAGCCGTTCGTCATTCAGAGGCAATATATCTGATATGTTAAATTAAAACGCTAAGAATACAGATTTTTTTTCTAATTTGTCTTACGAGTGACGCTTACGGTACTTGGAGGTGACATGTAGAACATTTATAAGAGAATGAATTTAAGGTATCTTTCGTTATATCTCATGCCTATATACCCATATCCAAATTATAATTATGTTAGAGCTTGTGGTATGGATCTTCTGAAGCAGAAAACTGTATGTCTATTTATTATTACTGTAAGTTTATTGTCGTAGAATATCTTGATTATAAATTTCTGTGATGTGCATTAATAGAATTTGTAGAGAAATGGATTTCTGGAAATTCCATTTCCAGTTTTTCTTGTGCAAAATCGTCTACACGCGCAATAATAAACCATTAGGTAAATCTAGAGAGTGCATCTAGTATTGCAAACTACTATATATTTTGAGGTTAGTTTTAAATAAGTATTGAACATTTCTTGTATTTATCTTGATATTGTCAGCTTTCTATTTATTTCATTGCTGTGCATCATTTATAAATTACATACTTCTTTGTAAATTATATTTAGAATCAACACACACAAATATTTATATCTATATATATATATTATATACTATATTATTTCATATCCATATATATCGGTGTAATACATTGCACCATAATGAAATGTATGAACTCGGACATAATGGTGATTTTATATAATCTTTGACCTATCCTAAACACATAAGTATCACTATCAACTACTTACAAGAGTATTTATCTATAGCACATTACTACTATTTAGTATAGTATATATATTAAGATATTGTGATGTTAAAAGTACGGTAAATTAAACTTAGGCAAATCCATTTAAATGGAAACCCATGGTAATATATATAATAAAGATAATCTACTGGTCAGACCGAACATCATTTTAAGAGCCGCTATCCGCCCTAGTTTACATGCATACAAGCTAAATGCTTTGAGGAGTTCCCATGTCTTCCACCTAAGAGCCGATTGCGTACGGACAACCTATACATGCTGCGTGTTCACTGCGAAAGAGACTGCAAACAAGTACAAGGGTATTCGTCTGATCTCATCTAGATTATCGTGATTACTTGGGCGTGACTGGCCTCATATTTATGCCGAGCACTTTTTACAAGAATAATAGCTTTCTCCTCTTCGTAGTGATCATGAATATATTATATATCTTTATACTAACATATAATTGAGGATAATATATCCAATGCCTTGTTTGTTTCTCTTTTGGCTACCCGAAGCCCAAATCATACCCCCAACATAGACTCCTGTACCAAAACTAGCCTTCATATGTCTTTCGTGGATCGGTAACTCAGATATCTTTCCGGTGTAATTCCTTTTCTTCTCCTCACCACCCACTACGATCTCGTTTTGGTAACCTCACTCCTCTTTGCCCCATCCTCAGTCGTCTGATGTCTTTTTCAGGCCTTTTATGCGCATTTATTTAGATAAATCTTCTTACATATCAAGACTTCGTGTCTCTAAGCGTGCATCTGGGTTTATCCTTTATCTCTCCGCGAAGAATGTCTCACCCCATTTCAACCACGCTTGGTCACCATTCACCTACACTTTCGCTCAAGCCTCAGCAACCCCCACCAGTGCGTTAACTTTGCATAACCTCTCTACCTCCTCACACTCCTATATTATAGACGCTATAATTTAATCATACTGCAATAAACCTTATTCCACAACATCTACACACTACTTATTACACACAATCCCAACGATCACACACAACTTCCACTTTATATATATATTATAAATTAATCAAGTCCAGTACTATAAGTAGTAATTTACTGTTATTATTGTAATTTTGTAAGTTAGCGTAGGGATTAATGTAGAAACAGGTTTATTACGACTTGCGTAATACTTTATAATATATTCATATTGAACACGTTACCCATCTAAGTATGCATAAAAAGTTATTATATACTAGATTGGTGGAGAAACAGACGTAAGAGATGTCCACAGGGATATAGCAAGGATTTTGGTGCGCAACATTTGCTTTGGATATTAAAATTCAGGTAAGAAATGCCTTATTTGTTGCTCATGATTGTTAGTTTGGAAAGGCGGATGGTGCATAAATTCCGAAAACAATTTTTAAAAAACGAGGGACCCCATGTTAAGCATGCGAGCACCTATAATAACATCTCTAACCCATTGTTATATTTAGTACAAGGCTAGTTTCAGCTTCTATACCCTTTAAAAAATTGTACCGAAAGTGGAAGTAACTAATATAAAATGTTATGACACCATCTTAGTATTTGTACGAGTATTATCTGACACTCTCTGATCTACATAAATACCAACCTACATTCTTTCTCGTGCCTACTCTCTCTTCTCATCATCTCGTCTCTCTCATCTCTCTCTACATCTCCTCAACCCTTTTTTGTGAGTCAGCACAACCTCTTCACCCTCTTCTCTCTTCTCTCTCTCTTGTCTCTACACTCTTCATCTCTACTCTCATCTCCCATATTTTCCTCCTTTCCTTCCCTCCTGTATTTGGATTGCTTTTTGACTACTCTAGATAGCTTTGCCACATGCAGGAAATTAAAAGTTTGTTGTTGATCAATACTGAGAAGTCATACTGATGTTTTCTGTTCTTATTGGAGCTGCTTTACCACCATGAAATACACAACCAGATTCATTACTGGATAAATACATCACTCCCTTTACAGTTGAAGGTGCAGCTTGGCAAGCCTTCTCACCCTCTTCTTCTGCTCTTTCTGCTTTGTCAGTCTCCTTTTCTCTTCTCTTTCTCTCTGCCCTACACCTCTCTCTCTCTCTCTCTCTCTCTCCTCTCTCTCTCACCCTTTTTGTGCAGTCAGCCACAACCTCTTCCACCCTCGTCTCTCTACGATTGTTATAACTGTACCTATATATATAATATGGTGAGTTGGTAAATTTTTTCTGAGCTGTTTGAAATTAAAGGAAAATAAAGAGATTTTTTTCATTAATATTCTGTTTATACAAAGGTTTTAGTGCCGCTATTACGTTAGGTTTCAGGCTAGTATCGGTGAAGAACGGCAAGCTGAAACCCTTGTATAGAAGACTCACTAAACCTTTGTATAAACACGTCTATCATTCTATTTGAATATTGTTAATATTTTGACTAGAAAACTATGCGTTATTTATATCCCTACTAATATATATAACCAACATATTGACCAAGTTATTCTAATACCGTATATATATATAATATGTGTGTGATTGGTGTGTGTTTTCCCTCATATGGCGATTTTATAATCATTGCTTTACCCAATGGCCTTCATCACCAGGAAATTTTGACCAATTTGCTCAAATGTGATGTGTGTGAGTTAAGTATAAAATAGGCGCAAAGCGAATCGACCAAAGCGCATTAATGTTGAAAGTGGGAAAAAAAATTAAACATAAACGAAAGAAAAATGTAGCTACTGAAATGAAAGATAAGTAGTTTATTTTACGGACCCACGTTGTTTCGGACAAGAAAATATCTAAAATAATAATAATAGATAGATGGCATATTGTGCATGGATTAAACTCCTGGTCGAAAAAACGTTGTCAAGTAAAATAAAATTCAACTTTTATTCTACTTCAACATTTTTTTCCTATTGTTTGTATTTTTTTCCATATTCCCTAATGATTAATAATTATTTAAAT
>CM042157.1:98875596-98909737 GCA_023376005.1 Doryteuthis pealeii | reverse complement strand
GCAACGCAATGAGAATAGCAAGATTACTATAGAGGATTTGAAATTAAAAGAGTTTCTCAAGCAACAATGAGATCAAGATCACTATACGAGGATTTGAAAATTAAAAGAGATTCTCAAGGCAACAATGAGATACAAGATCACTATAGAGGATTTGAAAATTAAAAGAGTTTCTAAGGCAACAATGAGATACAAGATCACTATAGAGGATTTGAAATTAAACGGTTCTCAAGGCAACAATGAGATACAAGATCACTATAGAGGAATTTGAAAATTAAAAGAATTCTCAAGGCAACAATGAGATCAAAATCACTATAGAGTATTTGAAAATTAAAAAGAGATTCTCAAGGCAACAATGAGATACAAGATCACTATAGAGGATTTGAAATTAAAAGAGTTTCTCAAGGCAACAATGAGATACAAGATCACTATAGAGAGTTGAAAATTAAAAGAGATTCTCAAGGCAACAATGAGATACAAGATCACTATAGAGGATTTGAAATTAAAAGAGTTTCTCAAGCAACAATGAGATACAAGATCACTATAGAGGATTTGAAAATTAAAAGAGATTCTCAAGGCAACAATGAGATACAAGATCACTATAGAGGATTTGAAATTAAAAGAGTTTCTCAAGCAACAATGAGATACAAGATCACTATAGAGGATTGAAAATTAAAAAGAGATTCTCAAGGCAACAATGAGATACAAGATCACTATAGAGGATTTGAAAATTAAAAAGGGATTCTAAGGCAACATAGATACAAGATCACTATAGAGGATTTGAAAAATTAAAAGGATTCTCAAGGCAACAATGAGATACAAGATCACTATAGAGGATTGAAAATTAAAGAGATTCTCAAGGCAACAATGAGATACAAGATCACTATAGAGGATTTGAAAATTAAAAGAGTTTCTCAAGGCAACAATGAGATACAAGATCACTATAGAGGATTTGAAAAATTAAAAGAGATTCTCAAGGCAACAATGAGATACAAGATCACTATAGAGGATTTGAAAATTAAAAGAGATTCTCAAGGCAACAATGAGATACAAGATTCACTATAAGAGGATTTGAAATGTAAAAAGGGATTCTCAAGGCATACAATGAGATACAAGATCACTATAGAGGATTTGAAATTAAAAGAGATTCTCCGAGATGGGTAGAATCAATCAGGCACAATGAGATACAAAATCACTATAGAGTAATTTGAAAAATTAAAAGAGTTTTCTCAGGCAACAATGAGATACAAGATCACTATAGAGGATTTGAAAATTAAAAGAGATCCTCAAGGCAACAATGAGATACAAGATCATATAGAGATGAAAATTAAAAGAGTTCTCACCAACATGAAATACAAAGACTAAAGGATTTGAAAATTAAAGAGTTCTCAAGCCAACAATGAGAACAAGATCACTATAGAGGTTTTGAAAATTAAAAGAGTTCCTCAGCCAACAATGAGATACAAGATCACTATAGAGGATTTGAAAATTAAAAGGGGATTCTCAGGCAACAATGAGATACGATCACTATAGAGGATTTGAAAATTAAAAGAGATTCTCAAGGCAACAATGAGATACAAGATCACTATAGAGGATTTGAGAATTGAAAGATTCTCAAGGCAACAATGAGATACAAGATCACTATAGAGGATTTGAAAATTAAAAGAGTTTCTCAGGCAACAATGAGATACAAGATCATATAGGATTGAAAATTAAAAGAGATTCTCAGGCAACATGAGATACAAGATCACTATAGAGGATTTGAAAATTAAAAGAGATTCTCAAGGCAACAATGAATACAAGATCACTATAGAGGATTTGAAATTTAAAAGAGATCAAGGCAAAATGAGATACAAGATCACTATAGAGGAATTGAAAATTAAAAGAGATTCTCAGGCAACAATGAGATACAAGATCACTATAGAGGAATTGAAAATTAAAAAGAATTCCTCAAGGCAACAATGAGATACAAGATCACATATAGAGGATTGAAAATTAAAGAATTCTCAGGCAAAATGAGATACAATCACTATAGAGGATTCTGAAAATTAAAAAGAGATTCTCAAGGCAACAATGAGATACAAGATCACTATAGAGGATTTGAAATTTAAAAGAGATTCTCAAAGGCAACAATGAGATACAAGCACTATAGAGGATTGGAGAATTGAAAGAGATTCAAAGGCAACAATGAGTATCACTTTCAATTTTATAACTTTAACAGCATCAATGAAATAATTGCTTTTACCTTCCTGGTAAATCCTTTCTTGATTACCTATAGAACACTCGTGCAATGCCTGGGAGATCAACTACGGTCAGGTCTGGAACATGCGCATCTTCAACCCTGAGGGTCAAAAGGGTTTCACTGATATTTTTGTGTACCAGTTAAGAATTCCTTCTTGAGCTGTAAAGTATAAATGAACAAAGCATAATTAACAATTTTATAAAGTAAAAAGTATAAATTACATAAGTATAGAAGTTGAAGCACTCATTCATTATGTGTGCATTGAAAATCAAGAAATTCAGGTTCACTGGTCAGGACTTAAGGTAAGTCTTATCAAGAGAAGAGGGCTATTATATGTTTAAAATTTTATCCATATGTATTTTTTAAAGAAACTTTTTGGTAGTTAAATCTATCATATTAAAATGTTTATATATATATATATATATATATATTGAGAAGATCAATGGAAAAATATAAATATATTTGTATGGATGAAAATTTATTATATGCTGACATATGTAAACTGCTTGTCTTCATCAGAGCATAATGTTCTAATTATGCTCTGATGAAGACAACCTGTTATATATGGTTTTCTATTATTATTTTATTTTACTTTTAATAATTTTTAATTATAATGCTGTATATGTAAGCAAATTCCTGTCGAAAACACATGTCAGCATATAATAAATTTCATCCATACAAATATATTTATATTTTTCCATTTATCTTCTCAACATAAGATTTTATGTCTGTCTTATTTACTTGAACATACACGCATATAATATATATATATATATATATATATATATATATAATATACTGTAATGTATAAATTACATATTTAATCACATTTCCTTTTCTGAATGTCAACATGTGTGCATTCCTGTCCAGGGACAGGGACCTCCTTACCCTCAACAACCTTGTGTCGAATGGCACACGATAACATTTCCTAAATATGTAACTCTTCATTCAACATTTCCATTCTCTCTTATACTAACTCCAATTTCTCTATTGGCAGCAAAGTTTTTTCTTTCAATCAAACACACTTAGTTAAGACTAACAATCTGGAAAACTGTTAAATAATTACCTGGCATTATTGCTTAGTTAAGACTAACAATCTGGAAAACTGTTAAATAATTACCTGGCATTATTGCTTAGTTAAGACTAACAATCTGGAAAACTGTTAAATAATTACCCGGCATTGTTGCTTAGTTAAGACTAACAATCTGGAACTGTTTGGTTTGGTTTGTTTTACAGTATATCAACCTCAGAGGGTCATTTAATGCCGACAAAGTTTTCAAATAAAATTCATTCTTCATAATGGATACTCAATTTTTTTTTACAAACTCATGTTTTTCTATTTAACCCATAGATGCGACCCTAACAGCTACTACCACTCCGGGTCAGAGTGGACCAGGGAGCAATGGTGATGATGGGGTGCTCCACATTCCCCAGACCTGGAACCTCACCATCAGATAGAGTTTAACGTCATACCCAGAACATGAAGACCCTCAGCAACTGCCTTCTAGCACCTATATGATAAAAAGGGCTTGGGGTTGCCTCAAGGGCAATAGGGTTGGGGTAATCATACAGGTGGCCCCAATGGGGAGTCTTATACCTCTGCAGAAGAGCAGTTTGTGTATTCTAACGCCCGAGCCAACAGGGCGCTCTGGAACTGTTAAATAATTACCTGGCATTATTGCTTAGTTTGGACTGACAAACTGGAACTGTTAAATAATTACCTGTCATTATTGCTTAGTTTGGACTGACAAACTGGAACTGTTAAATAATTACCTGGCATTATTGCTTAGTTTGGACTGACAAACTGGAACTGTTAAATAATTACCTGGCATTATTGCTTAGTTTGGACTGGTAAACTGGAACTGTTAAATAATTACCTGGCATTATTGCTTAGTTATGACCAACAATCTGGAACCTAGTTTCATTACCTGCTTGGTAATTGTCCTTGTCTCACACACATTCACACTAACAGAAAGACTTACCTTCACTGATTTTGTTATCAAGATCTTGCATAACTTTTTTTTTTAATGATAATGCAATTGTTATCACTGTACACCATTGTGGCAGATTTATAAAACAAGGTTCATTACATACTTGACAATTGTTCTTTACACTCACAGAGAAAGACTTACCTTCAAGGATTGCATTATCAACTTCAGATGGATCATACATAACTTTTTCAACTACAGTATCATAGTCATTATTGTACGTCAATACGGCTGACCAGGGTTTAGATTTTGTCTGTTTCATTTGTAACTGAAGAGGACACTTGGTAACCATTCCTGTCAGTAACAAAAACAAAAACAATAGCACTGTTAATGAAAATAAACTAATTTGCTTATATACTTTTAAACTTTTAATTACATAATAAAAACAGTTTTTAACATTACTACAATACTGGAGTTAATGTGTGCGTATGTGTCTACTTGAGGACTACAGTCAAATGGAAAATCACTTGATTTTTTGCATGGATATTGACTTGACCTTGGGTTTTAACACAGACTATATAAGCTTGACCTCAAAAGGTCATTGGAGGTCACCAAAGGAGAAGATATGCCATTTCTGTCCAAATGAAGTTAGAACCTTTTTTTTTAAATCTCAAATAGTAGGACAGACTAGATCTGATATATTTTCTTTTTCTTTGTTTTTGTTACATGGCCAGCTGTATGTTGGATGTTCATAAGTATGTCATGAAAAGGGGCTCCACATTGTTACAAGAGATGAAAGAACAAGAGATATTAAATACAATTAGGTTCTCAGAAATTATACTGATTTTTGTTGTTGTTTAAATCATGTAACACTATAAGCACTTCTGTCCCTATTTGGGAGCAATAATGCATATAGGTACTATCATACCTGTATAAGTATGTATGCATATGTACAGATATGTGTGTGTGCATAATGATATTAAATGGGTCATACAAAAACAAGCAAATTTTAAAAGACAGTAAAATAGAAGGAAACAGATATCTCAACACTAATAAAAAGGAAAAGGATTATTTTTTAAATATCTATTATAAACTGAAGTTTTTGGCACCAGTATAGTTCGAGGTCAGCAGACAATAATATTATCTTTTTTTAATGTATTTAGTACTTGGATAGCCAAAGTGGAAAAGTGTGAGATTTTGCCTGAAAGGTGAAACCTTATATTCAGGCAGTAGATCCCATGTAGTCTATGATTTGATCTTAATGGTATGTCAACCCATCTGGGGTTATTTTATAGCCGTGTGTATATCACGTGACCAAAGGTTCCCACTGTGGTTGGTAGTATTGTGGTAGTTGGTGTGCTGACATGTTGTGCATTGTTTCATTCTGTGTGTGATTTGAAAGCTGCACAGATGAATGTGCAACATAGTCTAATTTGGGAACCTATGCTTTACAAGTTGGAACTGGGCCATAATGCCTACAGAAGCAACCAAAAACATCTATTGTGTAAAAGGTGAAGGTGTAGTTGATCATAGTACAGTATTCAGATGGTTCAAGAAATCAAACAAATGTTTTCACCATTTTACCTCTCGTTGTGCTGCCTAATGTCGGTATCAGCAGGACAGCGAGGGAGTCTACCCTCTTTTCACTAGCACTAGACCAAAGAGATTATTTAGCATCTGAGGTGGAACGCCACACCTACCATCTGCTCCTCACTTTACCGCACAGATCCCTGTACTACTCATACGCTGAGTTGGCGAAGGCCGGTATCGAACCAGGAACCTTGCGATTCCTAGCCAAACGCTCTACCGACTGAGCTACCTCTAAAAATTCAAAATTAACATAGAATACATTTATTTAAAAAAAACAAGTTGAAAAATTCAGAGTAAATATCTCCAGTTCTAAATTCAAAATGAAAGAAATCAATATCAATAGATTTAGTTAAAATTGTCTAAATGTTTAGAAAAGGGAAAATATTTTTACCTGTACCACGAGGAAGTTGAATACCACTGATGGCTTCAAGAATTGAACTTTTTCCAGAACTTTGATCTCCAATCACCACAACTGTTGGCAATTTTAAATCTTCATCCAAACCAAATTTACGAAGGTTATCAATCGCATCAAGAAATGGACGTATTTCTTTATCAAAAATTGCAGATAACTCACTTTCTTCTAATCCTTGAAAAATAAAAAAAAACCATCTTTTTTTAAAAATGAACACAAGATAGATAGGCAATGTAGATCTTATTTTATTGTGGGTTTTCTCAATGTAATCATTGATCCATACTCTACAATGTACACCAGTGGTCCCCAACCAGGCACCAAAAGCCCATCCATAGGACCATATATAACTTTTTTTGGGGGGGTCAGGGCAAGTAGAAAATATTTAATCATAAAAACACAATAGGATTTTTAAACATTTATTAGCTAGAGGAGGGGGAGGATACACCATAATAAAACATCTAATGGCTATGGTGGTGATGGGGGGGATGAAAATAAAATAGGAATCAAAGGAATCTGCAGGTAAAAAAAAGGTTGAGAACCACTGGTCTACATAATCTGGAGTTTATTCACAATCATAAATGAAGAATTTCATAGACAGGAATTGATTGATGCCATCCGTGGATGGAAATATCTATAAACATGTTTTCCCAGAAAAAGAATGACTTTGCTTTTTGGAAAGCAAAAAAAAAAATTGACCTTTTGTTGCTTCCTGCTGGAGTGCAGGGGTTGGGTAAATACATACACTGCCGGTCAAGTCATGGGAATAACTATGTCTGACTTTGCTTTTTGGAAAGAAAAAAAAAAAAAAAAAAGAATGAGCACATGCCAGTATTAAAAATTGACCTTGTGATGCATCCTGCTTGTGTGGAGGGGTTGGGTAAATACGTACACTGCTGGTCAAGTCTTGGGAATACCTATGTCTGACTTTGCTTTTTGGAAAGCAAAATGAAAAAAAAAAAAAAAAAGAATGCCAGTATTAAAAATTGACCTTGTGATGCATCCTGCTTGTGTGGAGGGGTTGGGTAAATACATACACTGCCGGTCAAGTCTTGGGAATACCTATGTCTGACTTTGCTTTTTGGAACGCAAAATGAAAAAAAAAAAAAAAAAAAGAAAAAAAAAAGAATGCCAGTATTAAAAATTGACCTTGTGATGCATCCTGCTTGTGTGGAGGGGTTGGGTAAATACATACACTGCTGGTCAAGTCTTGGGAATACCTATGTCTGACTTTGCTTTTTGGAACGCAAAATGAAAAAAAAAAAAAAAAAAAGAAAAAAAAAAGAATGCCAGTATTAAAAATTGACCTTGTGATGCATCCTGCTTGTGTGGAGGGGTTGGGTAAATACGTACACTGCTGGTCAAGTCTTGGGAATACCTATGTCTGACTTTGCTTTTTGGAACGCAAAATGAAAAAAAAAAAAAAAAAAAGAAAAAAAAAGAATGCCAGTATTAAAAATTGACCTTGTGATGCATCCTGCTTGTGTGGAGGGGTTGGGTAAATACGTACACTGCCGGTCAAGTCTTGGGAATACCTATGTCTGACTTTGCTTTTTGGAACGCAAAATGAAAAAAAAAAAAAAAAAAGAAAAAAAAAGAATGCCAGTATTAAAAATTGACCTTGTGATGCATCCTGCTTGTGTGGAGGGGTTGGGTAAATACGTACACTGCTGGTCAAGTCTTGGGAATACCTATGTCTGACTTTGCTTTTTGGAAAGCAAAATGAAAAAAAAAAAAAAAAAAGAATGCCAGTATTAAAAATTGACCTTGTGATGCATCCTGCTTGTGTGGAGGGGTTGGGTAAATACGTACACTGCTGGTCAAGTCTTGGGAATACCTATGTCTGACTTTGCTTTTTGGAACGCAAAATGAAAAAAAAAAAAAAAAAAGAAAAAAAGAATGCCAGTATTAAAAATTGACCTTGTGATGCATCCTGCTTGTGTGGAGGGGTTGGGTAAATACGTACACTGCTGGTCAAGTCTTGGGAATACCTATGTCTGACTTTGCTTTTTGGAAAGCAAAATGAAAAAAAAAAAAAAAAAAAGAATGCCAGTATTAAAAATTGACCTTGTGATGCATCCTGCTTGTGTGGAGGGGTTGGGTAAATACGTACACTGCTGGTCAAGTCTTGGGAATACCTATGTCTGACTTTGCTTTTTGGAACGCAAAATGAAAAAAAAAAAAAAAAAAAAAAAAAAAAAAAAAGAATGCCAGTATTAAAAATTGACCTTGTGATGCATCCTGCTTGTGTGGAGGGGTTGGGTAAATACGTACACTGCCGGTCAAGTCTTGGGAATACCTATGTCTGACTTTGCTTTTTGGAACGCAAAATGAAAAAAAAAAAAAAAAAAGAAAAAAAAAAGAATGCCAGTATTAAAAATTGACCTTGTGATGCATCCTGCTTGTGTGGAGGGGTTGGGTAAATACGTACACTGCTGGTCAAGTCTTGGGAATACCTATGTCTGACTTTGCTTTTTGGAACGCAAAATGAAAAAAAAAAAAAAAAAAGAAAAAAAAGAATGCCAGTATTAAAAATTGACCTTGTGATGCATCCTGCTTGTGTGGAGGGGTTGGGTAAATACGTACACTGCTGGTCAAGTCTTGGGAATACCTATGTCTGACTTTGCTTTTTGGAACGCAAAATGAAAAAAAAAAAAAAAAAAAAGAAAAAAAAAGAATGCCAGTATTAAAAATTGACCTTGTGATGCATCCTGCTTGTGTGGAGGGGTTGGGTAAATACATACACTGCTGGTCAAGTCTTGGGAATACCTATATCTGACTTTTTTTTTGGAAAGAAAAATGAAAAAGAATTTAAAAAAAGAATGAGCACATGCCAGTATTAAGGAAAGAAAAAAAAATTAATATTACCTGACATTTTGATGTACTTCAAATAAAAGGTGAAATTTGAGTCTCAAAGGGATTTAATCTCAATGTGAAATGGACAACTGGAAGTAGAAAACAGAAGGTGTGTGTGGGGGGTAGAGGATGAAAGTGAATATCTAATTATTTTTTTAAACATTTTGTCATTCATCCAATTATGTGAAGATATTCTCATTTTTATTACTGATGAATTCAGAGAAAATTATACACAAACACAAGCAAACGTGTAAACACACACAAAGTATCACCCATAAATAAGTACACCTACCAGAGTTTCATTCTCAATTGATGTCTACTCATTATCACCACCATTATCAGTGTACAACCTATATATATATATATATATATATATATATATATATATATATATATATATACACACACAGGGAGTGTCAAAAAAGTAAAAAGATTTTTTGTACTTTTTGACATACCTTGTATTCTGAAAATTTTAAAAAAATTCCATTCATGAATTTCTTTCAGAATACAAGGTGTGTCAAAAAGTACCATGTTTAAAGTTGTATTTACCAATATAGAAATGAAAAATGAATGGAACTTTATTTTTTTCCAGGATACAAGGTGTGTCAAAAAGTACAAAAAATACTTTTTTGACACCTTGTGTGTGTGTGTGTGTGTATATATATATATATATATATATATATATATTATATATATATATAACCCATTCTTTCTTGTCTAAATACTAAGACTTTCTTTCTTTTCATGTTTGTTTCATATCTTGATTTTAGCATAAATAAACAAGAATTACAACCAAAAAAAAAAAAAAAAAAAGAAAAAGAAAATACTTGTCAAAATTATCTATCTCAGTCTATTCAAAACTATCTATATATCCATATCTAAGATAAGAAGACGAAGATGAAATGAGTTCTCTAAGTTTGCAAATATAGAGATAACCACGAGTGTGGCAGACAGGTTAAGAGTTAAAGAATAACCCAAACAACTGGAATTCGAATAAAAGACATGTATTACATATAACAATAAGGTTGCAAACTTTTTGGTTTATCTGCACAAATGTTTATAATTTGGCACTTAACTGATATCCTGAGGTAGGGTATTATCGAAGACCCTTAGCTACGGCCATCTGATAATTCGGATATGATAGACGTTCTATTTTGACGTCCGACTCTGATGCTGGTTGTTGAGGAAGAGGTGGAGCGACCCTTTTTTAGGTCTGTCTCCATTGAAGGCTGAATAAGAAGAGGGCGCAAGAATGTGCCTATTTGGCTTTGCCGCCAAAGTATGCTGGGTCGTGATAGGTTCGTTCGAAACAGAGGCTCGTAGACAAGGACGATAACCCCCATACCTCAGAATTCTCAATAATCTATCTCAATTTATTCAAACTAGAATTACGACAAATTACTATAAATATACAAGAATTACGACAAATTACAATAAATAAACAAGAATTACAACAAATTACGATAAATAAACAAGAATTACGACAAAAAAGAAGCCCCCCCCCATACATTTACTTGTCGAAAATATAGTGGATGTGGGGTAAAATATTGCATTAACTTTTCGGGGGTAATTTATGAGGAAGTGCGTGCCGGTCTCCTGCCTCATAAATTGCTACCCGGTGACTATTAAAATAATGACCCTGGCTACGGTGTTACTTGAAAGAAAACAATCAACTTAGGGCGTTAAATCTATTTTAGGGGGGGGGGGCTTCCATCTGGAACCCCCCCCCCATCTAAAAAAATTTTTATTTCCTTCAATGGATTATTATTGATTACACATCAATCTATCAGATTGGAAAAAAAATTCTTAAAAGTTCTTTATTTTTTTAGTTTTCAGGGGTGCTCCATTTCCCTGTATACGTTTATAGTAAATCGAACTCCCATATCGGAACCGCTCTACCTAAACAGTTGGGCTGAACTTGCACGAAGTTGTCAAAATTAAAGTGACCCAGAAAAAACAGAACCCACAAATTTTGTAATAAAACTGTTCATTTTAACTAGGGGGGTTTAGGGTTGGGGTTTAAGGTTAGTTTAATGGGAAAATAAATGAATAATTTGGGTTCTGTTTTTTCTGGGCCACCCTAATTTTGACACCTTCTGATATGGGGGTTCGATTTACTATAAAGTTTATAGTAAATCGATCCCCCATATCATTTCTTCGTATAAGTTTATAGTATAAACTTATACGAGGAAATGAGCACCCCTGAATTTTTTTTTACAGTGTGATAGATTGGTGTGAAATCGATAATAATCCATTTATGGAAAAAAAAATAGATGGGGCGGGGTTGCAGATGGACAGGTCCGCCATTTATTTTTCAAAAACTTTCAGTTTCCGTTTTCTAAGAAATGTATTTCGTATTTCCAAGAAATTTGTTTTTCAAAAGCAACGCAACAGACACGTTACATAAAAGTTTAAAATATTTCACCCACACATATACACGCACAAATATATATATATATATATATATATAGTTACCGGCAAACAATGCCAAGGGAGGTAATTTTTTTTTTTTTTAATTTCTTAATTTTAAAACAATTACCAAAAATCAGGGAATTGTCCGATTTTAATGAAATTTTCACCAAATTATTTTCCCACGACTTAATTTTATAAGGATTAGTTTATTTTATGGAAGAAACTTGAAAAAATACTTTTTTTATAAATTCAGAATGTGTGTGTGTGTGGGGGTTTTGACCTTTGACCATTTGAAGAAAAAAAAATCCCGGTCCCTAATTTTTACATTTCTTGAAAGATCATATCCTGAAGAATATATAGAAAAATAAAAAAATAAAAAATATAAATTCAATAACCTAAAAAAGTGATTTTAAAATTTAAAATTCATTTTCTTAAAACTCAAAAAATAATTAATGTAGCAAGTTTTTTTTTTTCGTAGTATCATAAAATATAGTTGTCTTTAAATTGATGTAAAAAAAAAAATTCTATCTTAAGTTAAACTGGGTTTTGGACTACCTTAAAAATTTCAAGGTCAATTTAATATGTCCAACCGCAGAACGGCCTAATTAGCAATTTTAACCAAAGATAGCCCAGAATTTTATCTTTGAAAAAATCTAAGTTAAAAAATGCGGAAACCCTGGAAAGATATTTTAAAAGAATTAAAACGATTTTTTAAAAATCGTCAATTTTAAATATGGAAGCCCAAAAGATCAAAATTATCTCCCCTTGTGACCACGGTCTTTACAGTGTGATTTGTGAACGAATTCAACTCATTTCCCAAGTTATTATGATTCATTCATTAAAGGATCACTTTATTTCCAAAAGTACATTGTTCTCTTATTTATTTATTTATTTATTTTTTTACATTCCTTTCAAAAACAGTAAACTTGAAATTAATACTAATCTAATTAAAAGAAAAAAAAAATTATTGAACACTGAAATTAAACTGAATGTTCTTAAAAATATATTTTACACGAGTATTTTTATTGTAGATATTGTTATACTAACACTAAGTAGTAAACATTTTTGTAGTTATATTAATAAAAAAAAAGCAACCACAAACAAATAACAGTTTTGTTAGACACGTGAAATTTTGGCAGTTTTCATATAAATTTTAATTCGCATTAACAGGAATTATTGGCAAATGAATTCTTTTTATTTATGAAATTATTCGCTATTTTTTTTTTTTTTTAATTAAAATAAATGAAGACAAAAACAGTACCCAAACCCTAAACTCCCCTAGTTAAAATTAGCAGTTTTATTACAAAATTTGTGGGTTCTGTTTTTTTCTGGGACACCCTAATTTACTAAACAAAAGTTCATAATTTCCTTTTATGACCGTAATTTTGTTTTTTCGTCGACGATGATTAAATTCTGACGTTTTTATTTTAGAGTACCAAAGCCAAAAAAAAAAGAAAAAGAAAAGAAATAACAACAAAAAGTAATATTCAACTGTTTACTCGTAAATTTCTGCCATGAAATTAGAGTTGGGCATTTTACGGTAGGAATTTACGAGTAAAAAGTTAAAGTGTAAAAACGAACCCCCATTTTAAAACTAAGCATTCTCACGAAATAAAATTTTTTAGAATATACATATTGAAGTGAATATTAAAATAAATAAAGGAAATATGTTTAGTATTGTAAAATAACGGGTGCAAGAAAAATAAAACATTTTTTGCAAAAACACGGACATAAAATGGGGGTTCAGTTTATTTAATGTTAGGAATTTACGAGCAAATTTTATTACCAAAATGTTTATCTAAACAGCGATTTTTTTTACATGTTTCGTCATTAAATTCTCTTTCAAGAAATGAAAAATTAATTTTCCTCTACCAAAAAAAAAAAAACCCAACAAAAACAAAAAACAAAACAAATACGAAGAAACTAAGTTTCTTCGCGTTTGTTTGTTTTAATACCCGCACTTTTAATTTAAAGTAAAGATTTATTTAAAATATAAAATCTTACTACTTGATAAACAGAACATTTTATTAAATTCGGATTATTAGTTTTTTGGTTTTTTTTAAATTCTTGTGCTTCCTGTTATTGACGCTTTTGAAAATAAATAAAACTTCGTAACATTTGTTGTAAATTATTCGCTGAAGAAATAATTGAAAAGGTAGCACTAAAATTATCAACAAAATGAATTTTGTTGTTAATTAATGATTAAAAAGTAAAGGTAAAAGAGAAAAAAAAGTAAATAAAAACCAAAAAAGATTTTACGTGTTTGTTTTTTTTTTTCAAGACTTAAAAAATTCATAGCGCTTCTTTCTTAAAATAAAAAATAAATCTCTATTAAACTTTGTTTTTTTTTAAAAAATTATTTTTTATCATAATTGAGGCAATACTTTTAAAATTAACTATTCAACAATCTTTTAATTTGAAAACTCAGATTTGACATCCAGATATTTCAAACATACGAAATAGTATCACTATAAATGAATAAAGGCCTCCATATTTTATATATTCAACCATGATCTCAACTGAAAATTTTCAAGTTCTTAAAATAGGAAGTTATCTCCCTTACACCCCAGTTTCTGCCGGTAGCTATATATATATATATATAAACATCTAAACACAAACATATATATATATAATACACTAGTACTATCACCAAAATAGGTCAAGTGATCAGTTTAGGTCATATTGAAGGAGAAACGTAAATATTTTTGAACTTTTTTTTTTAAATCTCGCAAAAACGAAATAACGAACATAAATAGTTGTTACAAAGAAAAACAGTTAATACAAAGATCAAATTATCCGATTGGGGAAAAATTACTCACCGTTATCTTAAGAAAAAAAAAGTAAAACAGTCCGGTTTTTTTTTTTTTTTTTTTACAACAGTGTCAATTTCTTTGACATTTTTTTTTAGCAGAATTCTGTATTCATGGTTCTTTTACTAAAAAAAACCTCTCGCGTTAAGACTTATAAAAATCATCTGATATAATTATTCAGACTCTTATCTTTATAGAAAAAAAAAAGAGTAAAAAAATCGGAACATTTATTGATTTTTCATAGAACTTTTTTTAAGCCTGTAGTCATAACTTGTTTTTTTTGGCTACGTTAAATTTCAATTGATTTAACGATGCAAAAATGTAAACCTTGTTTTTCGTTCATAATTTTCATTATTTCCGTAAGCTGAACATTTTTTTTAAATCATCAGTTTTTTTTTTTTAATGTTTTTAATGTTTCTTCTTTCGAATGGACAAAAAAAATTCAAGATAATATAAACATTTATGCAAGTTTCATTGTGTTAAATATAGTGTGTGTGTGGGGGGGTAAATTTCACAGGGAAAATTGGTGGTACCTAACACACACACACACACACACACACAAACTTATAAAAATCTTCTGCTATAATTATTCAGACTCTTATCTAAGATGATGTAAACATTGTTTTCCTTCATAATTTTAATTATTTCCGTAAGCTGAAAAAACTTTCTAAATCACCAGGTTTTTTTTTTATGTTTCTCAATGGTACAAACATTTTCAAGATATTAACTTTTATGCAAGTTTCATTGTGTTAAATATAGGGGGGGGCGAGTAAATTAATAGGTCAAATTGGAGGTCCCTAATACACACACACACACATACATACATATACTAGGGTTACCCAAAAACCGTCTGCTAATGTCAGCTACTATTTTTAAAAAACTAATTACAATTAATTAAATTGATTATTTAAGGTCAAACATTTGTCTAAATCGATAAGTAGTAACATAATGAGCAACAATAAAAAAGCAAAATAATATTACACATTTAATTCATTTAAACGATTTTTTAGTCAATTTCAATCACGTTCGGCCTGAAACACTGTTTAAAAATGGCGTGTTTACAAAATTAATGTAACATTAGCGATTGAAAAATCTTTACCAAAAATCAGGGAATTGTCCGATTTTAATGAAATTTTCAGTATATATTTATCAATTAATGAATTTTATAATACACCAGTTATTTTATTTCAAAACTTTAAGTATTTCTGCTATGAACAATTAATATATAAAATTCATTTAAAATATGAGCAGCCAAATTTTAAGTTTAAAATGTCATATTATTAGATTCTAAAAAATATCTTTTTAATAACTACATTACTTTAGTATCGATCACCCATATTTTTTGGTCAAAACCTGTATTGAAAATTTACCCTCCCCCCTTTAAGCAGAAGAAATATCGATGTCAATTTTTTTTTTATAAAATAATAGCCAATTAAATAATTATCGAAATAAGTAATAAATAAATCTCCAAAATTAAAAAAAAAAATTATTTTACATTTTATTTTTCGATTTTCGGTACTTATTTTCTCATAGAATATTCCCCTTATTTTTTTTAAATATTCACAACTTCGGTTTTTTATCTTTTGATTTATACTATAATTAGTATCGAACACTGACCAACTCGCCGAGATTTTAAGTAAGAGGTGGGTCAAAATGAAGTGACAAAAAATCAGAAAGTTTTGAAATAAAATAAATAATGCATTATAAAGTTCATTCATTGATAAATCAACACTGAAAATTTCATTTAAATCTGATGATTCCCTGATTTTTGGTAAATTATTTTCTGTAGGGGAGGGGCTAAATTAATTTTGTCGCAAACGGATTTTAAGTCAATTTTGGGAATACCTAACATATACACTCACACATACATACACACAGTATATGTTTTATACAAACACACGCGTTATATATTATGTATAACACACATACACGTCAAAGTGACCCTGTCAGGATTGATCATGTCCATCCTGCACAATTCACAGATTTTTGATGAAAAAAAATTCTTACCTTACAGCTGCAAACTACTTCACATCTATGAGTGATTATTCACATGTCATATAATATATGTTGCTTTGCAGTTGAATCCAATATTGTCAGAGGGATGGTCATCATACAGATATTAGTAATTTAACCTGCACAGACACACCCTTCAGTTCGCTATCCAACCCCATCTTAATGAAATCGCCCACATTCAATTTCCGTTTTCTAGGAAATGTATAATAAATACATTTTCTATTTTCCGTTTTCTAGGAAATCTCCTTTATTACCTTTTTATATTTCCCAGAAAACGAAATACATATTTCCAAGAAATTTGTTTTAAAAAAACCCCCAAAAACCCCCAAAAAAACAAACAAAACAACACAATAGCTTTAATTTAAAAAGTTAACAGAATATGAGACGAGTTAAGGTACACCCGACCCCGTAGGGCCCGTGATATTGGATAATAAAATTGACAAAAATTTGTCGTTTTTTTAAAAATTTACATAACTATATCAAAAAGGGGTAGACTGAATTCAGGGCGTAATTTTTTTAGTCTACCGAACAGATATTAGTGGAATATGAAATAAGTCCAATGTATATATTTTTAATTTCTCCACTGGGACTAATCTTGTTATAATGGAGATTGTGTGTTTTTCTGTCTGTAACCGAAACTATATTCCTACTCAAGTCACAATTCACTTAGTTATTGACATCACATTCTCCATGATTTTATTTTTTATCTAAACCTCAATTATTAATAAAATTGTCTTACATTAAGAAAATAGCAGTTTACAGTGTGAATGGGAAGGCTAATTTGTAGGTACCACCAATTTGACCCTGTGCAATTTACCCCCCCCCTACATTTAACACAATGAAACTTGCAGAAAAATTAATATTTTCTTGAAAATTTTTTTCCATTCGAAAGAAAAAACATTAAATAAACTCCTGATGATTTTTTTAATTTTTTATCAGCATACGAAAATAATGAAAATTATGATTGAAAAACAATGTTTTCATTTTTGCACTGTTAAATCAACTGAAATTTAACGTAGCTAAAAACAAGTTACGATAAGAGGATTTTTAAAAAATTCTATGAAAAATCAATTAATGGTCCGATTTTCACGAAAATTTCCATAAATGTTTACCATTGGATGTAAATACATCTGAAATAGTTTTTTTCTAAAATATATTAGGGGAAATATTTTTTTACGATGTCTATCAACCCCCCTATTTTATGGAATCGCCCACATTCAATTTCCATTTTCTAGGAAATATATTTCATATTTCCCAGAAAACGAAATACGTCATATTTCCAAGAAATTTGTATGTACCACCAAACCGTTTAGGCCATCTTGAATAAAACGGAAATAAATATTTCCGAACTTAAATTAAATTAGTGTTAAAAAAACAAAAAAAACAAACACGTAAAATCATTTTTTTTTTTTTACTTTAAAACGGAAAATGTTTAAATCATGAACAAAATTTATTTGTTAAGCACAACAATTTAAAAAAAGAATCAGCAAAATTAAAATAATGATATATGGTAGGATATCCGTAAAGCGTATGGTTTGCAAAGAAGAATAATGGACAAGATTAATTTGATAAAATCGTTTATTAAAATAACGAGTGTGAAAATTGTTGTTGTCGCCGTAGATAACGGTAGTAGTTCTCTGGAGTGGCCGAGGGGTCGGTGAGGTGTGGGTATCGTATGATACGTCGGAATCTCTCTTGGCCTGGTGCAAGGCGTGAGGTAGAAGTTGAGTTGATACGGTCACTTGGTGTAGGGACCAAGTCAGGAATATCTCAGTGGAATAGTGATGGTCAGGGAATGTAGTAGTGGCCGAGGGAGTTGAGTTCGTGTCGGTTGGTACTGTTGTAAGTGGATACGGTCACTTGGTGCGGGAATAAAGTCAGGAATATCTCAGCGAGTTGTAGCGGGTAGCGCTGTAGTGGTCAGGGGGGTAAGGATGTCGCCTGGCTACGGTGAGGTGTTGAAGTAAGGCTGAGTGTCCGGGTGGGCGAGGGCGTGCGTGGTGGTGGGTGCGTAGCAGTTCCTTGATCCTCTCGTCTGGTGATATTCTCGGTTCCAGGCCGTCCGTCCAACTGCCGATTCTCAAAATACCCGAGCTTATATGCTGGTAGATGGGCTCCAGAATGCTTTTGGGGTTTTTAGCGGGAAGATTTTTCATTGGTTGAAAATCCGGATTCCTTACAATATTATTTTTTGTTTATTTTGGAATTCCTCTCAAGCGTAACTCAATCCGAGCCTATGCGCAGAACTGCGTCGAATTGGTCACTTCGTGAGAGGGTACCATTGAGTTCACTTCCGTTTGTTGCCTCCGACTTGAGCTTTGATGTTTTATGCTAGCGAGGTGTATTTTTTGAGTAAGCATTGTGAATCATAAGAGATATCTTCTCTCTGATATAACAAAGCTCCCCAAGATATCAATTTGATTCACAATGTGTGTGTATGGTTATGTAGGTGGTGTGTTGACAGATGAATAAATTAGAATTCTTTTAAGACGTGTATGGAATAGGCCTAATATTAGTATTATCGATATAGGTTTTACTTTGGTTTTATGTTGTTGATGTGGGTTGTGAGTTGACTTATTTGCCCCATAACGAGGTGGAGGCGGGAGATAATGTGCATTCATGTGAGTGTCACATGATGAAAATGGTGAGAATGTTGGTCTTAGTACAAAATTTTTTTGTTTCGCTTCCATTTTTAGGTCAGTCCCTTCGTTGGTTAGGG
Source organism: Doryteuthis pealeii (assembly GCA_023376005.1). Classification (NCBI taxonomy): domain Eukaryota; kingdom Metazoa; phylum Mollusca; class Cephalopoda; order Myopsida; family Loliginidae; genus Doryteuthis; species Doryteuthis pealeii. Next base: position 98,890,761 of record CM042157.1, on the reverse strand, counting down.
TGGCGTGCGTTGAATGGTGATTTTGCTTTGGGAGATAGTTTATCGACATCATTGGGTTGATATTCGTGGTTTTCTCTTCACGTGGTTTTGGGAGATTGAAGTTGAAGCTAAGATGTGGGGATAATTTTCGTCTTTCTCTGTGGTGGAGAGAATTTTGGTTTAACCCACCGATAGCTTTGATCGTGTGGCCTCTTTCGCCTGGCGTGGTAGAAAAGAATCGCTTGAAGCTAATTATGATGGCTAACGTGTAGCGCAGAGTGACGAAGACGAAGGCTATTTTATATGGTACATCTACTTTTGGAAGGAGTTTTTCGTTCGCTAACACTAGAGTGGATGTACCTGGATTTGGAAAAAATGGTGTGAGTTTTTCCTGAAGGGGTATTGTCTGGATGGCGATTATGGAGTTGGGGGTAAGGCATGGGGAATACAGTCCTGATGCTTATGGATGGTTTGTCATCATCCGTCCGAGCTAGTAGTGGTTGTGAATATGGGCAGTCGCGTCCGTGTGAGCGAGTGGGGTCCAAGTAATTCTTGCTTATAGCGGGTTCTTTAGCGTGCTCGCATTCCTGTGGTGTGGTGGTGGCAATCGTTTGTACGGGATATCCCGTTCTGGTATTTTCGTCAGTAGTAGTAGTAGGGGTCATTATTTTGGTTGTACTGCTGTCGTCAGTCTCGTTGCCATGGGTCGCTATGGTATTTACGTCAGTTTCAATCACTGTGCTGGTTGTGGAATCTTTTGCAGTATGTGCAGTGTTGTGTGAGGCTGTGTTGTCAATCTTGTTGCCATGGGTCGCTATGAGGTATGCCTTTAGTTGTTCAAAGGTGGATGTGTCCTGCTTGGACTCTATCATCTGTTCAAATATGCTGTAGTCGAGTAAATCCTTGGCAGCCTTGACGAATTCGTTCTCAAGGTCAGGATACACGGCAATCTCGGGCGTGACGTGGGTCGTATAGGTCACGTTCAGGCTTGTGATAAATTGATTCACGTCATCTCCCGGACTGAATTCGTTTTTCAGTCTCATAACGTCAAGTATGGATTTGAGACGCCTTGATCTATCTTGGATGTCGACTATCTGGGCTATTGGTGGTATTGTCGGCTTGGCATGATCCAGGGCTTCCATCATCCTGTGTAAGTCGGCTTTCAAAAATTGTATATGTTCTGGTTTTGGGGGTGTGGGGCGAGTTCTTAATTCTTGGAGGAACTTCATCTGGTCTCTAATAAAGTCGAGAATTTCCGAGCGAGTTAATCTTGTATAGTCCATATTCTCCATTGCAACACGCTGACACCAATGATATATCTTAGTTATCCCGTTCTGACACCAATGATATATGGTAGGATATCCGTAAAGCGTATGGTTTGCAAAGAAGAATAATGGACAAGATTAATTTGATAAAAATCGTTTATTAAAATAACGAGTGTGAAAATTGTTGTTGTCGCCGTAGATAACGGTAGTAGTTCTCTGGAGTGGCCGAGGGGTCGGTGAGGTGTGGGTATCGTATGATACGTCGGAATCTCTCTTGGCCTGGTGCAAGGCGTGAGGTAGAAGTTGAGTTGATACGGTCACTTGGTGTAGGGACCAAGTCAGGAATATCTCAGTGGAATAGTGATGGTCAGGGAATGTAGTAGTGGCCGAGGGAGTTGAGTTCGTGTCGGTTGGTACTGTTGTAAGTGGATACGGTCACTTGGTGCGGGAATAAAGTCAGGAATATCTCAGCGAGTTGTAGCGGGTAGCGCTGTAGTGGTCAGGGGGGTAAGGATGTCGCCTGGCTACGGTGAGGTGTTGAAGTAAGGCTGAGTGTCCGGGTGGGCGAGGGCGTGCGTGGTGGTGGGTGCGTAGCAGTTCCTTGATCCTCTCGTCTGGTGATATTCTCGGTTCCAGGCCGTCCGTCCAACTGCCGATTCTCAAAATACCCGAGCTTATATGCTGGTAGATGGGCTCCAGAATGCTTTTGGGGTTTTTAGCGGGAAGATTTTTCATTGGTTGAAAATCCGGATTCCTTACAATATTATTTTTTGTTTATTTTGGAATTCCTCTCAAGCGTAACTCAATCCGAGCCTATGCGCAGAACTGCGTCGAATTGGTCACTTCGTGAGAGGGTACCATTGAGTTCACTTCCGTTTGTTGCCTCCGACTTGAGCTTTGATGTTTTATGCTAGCGAGGTGTATTTTTTGAGTAAGCATTGTGAATCATAAGAGATATCTTCTCTCTGATATAACAATAATAATCCGAATTTAATGAAATGATCGGTATATCAAGAATTAAGATCTTATATTTGAAATAAATCTTTACTTTAAATTTTAATTTAAAGTAAAGATAAAGTGGTAGGTGTAATGTATGTATGATCACAGGGGACAATCTCTCCTGGTTCACCGGTTATCGTGGGCCAGGGAACGCAGGCAATGCGTACCCAACTCATAAAAGCGACCCGACGGGGTTAAATTAATAGCGTCGATCCCAGAGGGCCATCCCTCCAGGCAATACCTGCCCCTTTGGGGGCAGGGCTGGGTTTATTGCCCAGCGCCTGAGGCGCCCCCCTTTAGGGGGGAATGCCGATGGGATCGACGCAATTTTTGTTCTCTCCCACCCATTAGCTTCGGCTTGTGGGTGGGCCCACGTTAAAACGGAGCCTTGTGCCAAGTCCATACAGGTGGGGTATGAGACAAATAAACCCAACTCATAAAGGCAATAAAGGCTTGAATTAACACCTACGTTGTTGTTCTCTATGAGAAACGCTACATGGCGACGAGGATGAGATACATTTCATAAAGTAAGTGTTGAATGTTTAAAAAAAAAATGTATCTCTACCATTAACTGTTTTTTTAAACACGGGAGACGGTCCACGCTACACGCGCGTAAGCAAAAAAATAAACAAATAAGACAGCTCTCATAATGACGTCGTTCGGACGTATTGATGAATTCTCACCGGCTGGTGGAGATTGGGACACTTATGCAGAGAGACTGGAGTACTATTTTGAAGCGAATAGCATCAAAGATCCTCGCAAGAAGAAAGCAGTACTTCTTTCAGTAGCTGGAGCCGATACCTTCTCACTTCTTAAGACCTCATAACGCCGTAATAGCTTGAAAGATAAAAGCTATGAGGAACTGTCGCAGACGCTCAGGGAACATTGTAAAACCCCACACCATCGGTCATTTATTGAAAGATTCATTTTTATATGAGTCGCCAAAAAACCAGGTCAGTCGATTTCTGATTTTATAGCACATTTTAAAAAAATTACAAAACACTGTGAATTTTGGCGACACATTGGAAGATATGCTAAAGGACCTGAATAGTTGTGGGGATTACTGACGAACACACCCGCAGACGTCTGCTATCCGAAAGGAAGCTGACATTTGCCAAACGCCCAGGATATAGCACTGGCCATTGGAAGTGCTAGTAAAAAATGCTAGTGACATCGAAGCCTGTGCAACAGCTGCAACACACAGCATATCAACAAAAAATGTGAACCAGGGGGGACAAACCACTCAATTTTGGAAATCAAAAACCAAAACAAAATCGTGTTTTCGGTGCAATGGCAACATTCACCAGAATCCTTTCAGTTCAAAGAAGGCAGTCTGTAATTTTTTGCACAAAACTGGTCACATTTCACCTGCTTGTTTGGACCCGGAAAAAATGTGGGAAAACAGAAACACCAGAACACACAACATTCAAAGTGAAGAAAGCAGTAAATGATGTGAATCTGCATCAAAATACACAGACTTTTTTAATCTCCGGCAAATGACAGAATTGACCCCCTGATGGTGTTGGTTGGCATCAAATGGTCCGCAAACGTCGAGATGAAATTGACACTGGAGCTGCAGTTTCATTGATCAGTCGTGCTGCATTTGATAACCTATGGTGTGAAGCCGATAGCCAACGCTTCAACCCATGTCACAGAAATTAGCAACCTACACAGGAGAAAGCATCACTCCATGTGGGTAGATGCAGGTGTCGGTTGGTAACAACGGCCGACAATATCGTCTACCATTAGTAGTTGTTCCTGGTGCTGGCCCTATGCTTCTAGGGAGAAATTGGCTACAGGTTGTGCAACTGAGCTGGAAATGAATCCACCAACTAAAATCCGTAAATGCGACACCTGCCATCGAGGATATCATAGGCAAAATATCCTGATGTTTTTAAAGACGAATTAGGCACCTTAAAGGGTTTTACGGCAAAACTAAGTGTAGACCCGAGGACAAACCCATATTTTGCAAGGCTCGGCATGTACCTTTTGCCTTGCGGGAAAAGGTTGATAAAGAACTAGATCGACTGGTTTCTCAAGGCATTATCGAACCCATACAGTACTCTGAATGGGCTGCTCCTATTGTAGCAGTTGTCAAAACAGACCAATCAATTAGACTGTGTGGGGACTAATAAAATGACTATCAATAAATGCTCGAATCTAGACCAGTACCCCATCCCAAGAATTGATGACTTATATGCAAGGTTGGTGGGCGGTCAAAAGTTCACAAAGCTGGACCTGAGATGCATTCCTACAGGTGCCATTAGAGGAAAACTCAAAGAAGTACCTCACAATTAACACACAACGAGGCCTCTATAGATTCAACCACCTAAGTTTCGGGGTAAAGTCAGCCCAGGTATCTACCAGCGCTGTATGGACAACTTGTTTCCAAACGAACCACATGTTGTCTGCTACCAGGATGAATATACTAATTACAAGCTCAACAGACTCGGAACACCTGACCAATCTTGATAGGGTATTAAAGAAATTATCAGAATCTGGTCTCCGCATTCGCCTCGACAAATGCAAATTCATGGCGTCATCTGTCACATACTTTAGGACATTGGATCGACTCTGAAGGACTCCATCCTACAGAGAAAAAATCCGCGCCATCCGTGATGCACCAGCCCCTCGCAATGAGACAGAACTCAAGGCTTTTCTGGCTTATTCCAGTTTTATGCCAGATACGTCCTAACGTTGCAGATAAGTTAGGTCCTCTCTATTACTTTGCTGCGGAAGGTGTCTCCTGGAAATGGGGCGCTACTCAATCAACAGCTTTTCACGAGCAAAGATTCGTTGCAGAGTGCAAAGGTTCTAGTCCACTATGACCCTGAAAAGGAACTGGTAATTGACCTGCGATGCCAGTCAGTATGGCGTTGGAGCCATATTGTCACATGTGTTGCTTGACGGATCGGAAAAACCTGTTGCTTTCGCTTCCAGAACGCTGTCACCGGCTGAGAAAAATTATAGTCAATTGGACAAGAAGGTCTCAGCATCATTTTTGGAGTAAAAAAATTCCACCAATATCTCTTCGGGCGTCCATTCCGTATCATCACGGATCACAAACCCCTTATCAGCCTCTTTAGTCAACCAAGCCAAACACTGGACACCTTACCACCAAGAATCATACGGTGGTCACTTTTGATGAGCGCCTATGACTACACAATCGACTACAAGCCTGGTTCGCACATCGTCACTGCTGATGCAATGAGTCGAATACCTCTACAGGAAATTTAGACATCCCAACACCAGGTTGTGTCATACACCTCATGGATCGCCTTAACAACTCTATGGTAGATTCCATGGATATACGAAACTACAACCCGCAAGGATCCAGTTCTATCAACAGTTCTTCAGACTGTACAATCAGGAGGGAACATCCCCAGGATACTCCGTATTTGCCATTTCGTGTTCGCCAGAATGAACTAAGTGTGGAGGGAGGTTGCCTACTGTGGGGCTCACGGGTAATAGTCCCCCACCACCTCAGACAACAAGTTTTAGAAGAACTTCACCAATGCCACCCTGGCATGGTCAGATGAAGGCCCTTGCCCGTAACTACGTTTGGTGGCCTGGATTGACTCCCTGTGGAAGAAAAGGTAAAAAACTGCTACCCATGCCATATTCCAGGGGTTTACCTGCCAAGGCACCACTCCATCCCTGGGAGTGGCCAGCAGAACCGTGGCATAGGGTCCACGTTGACTTTGCAGATTTAATGGCAAAACCTGCTCGTCATCCACAGACGCACATTCAAAAGTGGATCGATGTGCATGCAACAACCACAGCTACGTCAAACCACCACTATTGAACGGTTGAGGCACTGCTTCGCCACCCATGGACTACCGCACATTCTAGTCAGTGACAATGGGCCATGCTTCACAAGTTCGGAATTTGCAGAATTCACCAACGGAATGGGATCCGACACAAACGTGTTAGTCCGCATCATCAGGCATCAAATGGCCTGGCTGAGCGTTCCGTTGGACTGGTCAAGAATGGGTTGAAAAAGATGTCAGGAGGAACTCTGGAAAACAAAAATATCCCGTTTCCTGCTGACTTACCGAACAAACACCACACACAAACCACGGGAACTACCCCAGCAGAATTGTTGATGAAGCGAAGATTACGAACAAATCTGGACCGCTTGAAACCTGCTACTTCAACCACTGTTTACAACAGTCAAGAAGACCAGAAAGTTTTTCACGACAGACTGCTGCTCAGATGCGTTCATTTAGTAAAGAACAAGCAGTCTTTGCACAGAATTTGGTCAAGGTCCCATGTGGCTGGCTGGTCATATTGAGGATAAGATATCCCCTTTATCCTCCTAATCAAACTGGAAAGATGGCCGGATTGTCCGTCGTCACCAGGATCAAATCAGATCTCGTCCCTGCACGACTATAACAACTCAACCCCAAGTGGAAGACAACTCAGATCGTGAAGTGGTGGAACTAAGCATGCCCTCAAATACAGCACCCCTAGAGGTAACAAGGGAAAGTTCACCTGATAGTGAACAGCCCGCCACGGCATTGACCACCAGCACGCACGACAAACTGGACGGACAATAAAACCTCCTAATCGTTTAGTCCTGACTAATAATAAAAAAAAAATAAAATAAATAAAAAATAATAAATAAATAAATAAATAAAAATATATATATATTTTTATAAAAAAAAATAAATAAATAAATAAGCTTTTTTCTTTACATATGGGCCAAACAGAGGCAGAATAATCCTCGGCCATATAAAATGGTCATAAGGGCAGTCTACCCAGACCATTCTACCCCTAAAAGAATCTTGAGGGGGGGAGATGTAATGTATGTATGATCACAGGGGACAATCTCTCCTGGTTCACCGGTTATCGGGGGCCAGGGAACGCAGGCAATGCGTACCCAACACATAAAGGCAATAAAGGCTTGAATTAACACCTACGTTGTTGTTCTCTATGAGAAACGCTACAGGTGTTTTTTTGTTTTTTTAATAACGGAAGACGAGAAACTGTATTCTCTTTCTCATCTCCCGTTTCTTTCTTTTTTAATTTTATTTACATTGGGCGATTAAGCGTTTAAGCAGCTCACGACCATGTACAATATTTCATTTTTATAAATTGGTACAAATAAAAAAAATTGCGATTAAAGGATACCAGATAATCTGGATTTACATTTTTGCATTGCATCCTGAATAATTTGGACGCTCTCATTTTTAACCAGAGGGTGTTGCAGGATGATAACGGACGGAAGATTTAGGAACACCAGTATTATTATTAGATTTAAGATTATATATATAATAATGGATGATGGATGAATCCCAAAGGACATCCTCTATGCAGAGCTTTCGTCTGGTAAGAGACAGATTGGTCGCCCCAGTCGTGTTTTAAGGATGTCTGGAAGAATGATCTCAGGTGCTTGGGCATTATCCATTCCAGCTGGGAAATTTGGGCTCAGGATCGCCCTCGGTGGCGATCGGGCTCTTCGTAGAGGACTGTTTATGTTTGAAGTCATCCTGGCACAACACCATGAAGCCAAAAGGTCCAGAAGAAAGCAGCAACAACAAAGCACTGACACATCAACATCTTCAGGGACAGCTTTCACATGCAATATCTGTAGTCGAGGGTGATTTTCGAACATTGGACTTCACAGTCACAGGAGGCGCTGTAACTTCAGGGGCACAAGAATTATTTAGTCTTCCGAGAGCAGTGCCGATATATATATATATATATATATATATTATATATATAATATATATATAATAAAAATCATGTATGTACACTTGTATATGTGCATGTACATGTGTATGCATCTCTGTGTTTGTGGACATGTGCATGTATATATATATATATATATATATATATATATAGGTATGCCTTTGTATGTATGCGAATGCATGTATGCACTTATGTGTGTGGTTGTGTGTTTGCGTATGTGTATGTATGCCTATATGTCTGTGTGTGAGTGAGTATGTCTGTCTATGTATGTATATGCATGCCCATCACATGGCATATCATACGATAATAACAGTATATATTACTATGTACATAATAATAATAATAATAATAATAATAATAATAATAATAATACACACACACACATACAGTTATAAAATCTCACTATCACCCCATCCCCTCTAACACCTACAACCAAAATTTACACAAATATTCCAACAAACAGAATGTTAATTGTAAATTCATCTTCCCTAAATAAAAAAAAAACATACACTCATAACCAATCCTTATGCCATCCACCATACATACATATAACCCAAACACCTAACACCTGTAGCAATATCAGAATCCACCATGATACACTCCCTATTAGAGAAAAAGGAAAGTCCACCTCCAACCTCTTCTGATACCATCAAGCGACCCCCCCCCCTTATTCACGACCTCCCAGTTCATTAGAAAGAAAATGTTCCCCAATGAAGCAAGAACTCTGTTCCTTAAGACCTGAAGAAGGTCTAACAGATCGAAACGTTGTATCGTCGACATCACTACCTACAATAAACATCCATTTTCTACAACATCCCATGTTTGTCTACCTTTCTCCATATATATATATATATATATATATATATATATATATACAAAGAGACAGACAGAGATAGTGAGTATGTGTGTGTGTGTGTGTGTGTGTGTGTTCGTTTGTTGTTGTTTTTTCAGGTACAGAACTGTAAATAAGATGAAAGATCACCGACAGCAATTTTATTGATTTAAGTGAGAGAAAAAAAGATCCTAAAAATCCAGAAGAAATCCAATCGCTAAGAAACCTTTTAATCCACGACAATTGATCCACATGAAATGACAAGGTTTGAACCCTCGTCGCCGGCGTCACTTTTCTGTCGGCCATGTAATGACTGATCGACTGGGGTCGATGAGGTCTAAATAAATTCCCCTAAAATAAATAGCGGCCGTTTTATTTACGGCCCTCGTTAATCATGAAATTCACAATTTTATTTTAGTTTTGTTGAGGTTAATTAAATGTGGAAAGGAGGGGGGCGAATGAATCAATTGGATTTCCTTCTTTTTAGTTCCGTTTTGACTCGAAAAACCGCCGAAGATCGTCCGTAATAATCAATAGTTTTGTTGTACTTTTAATGAAAAGTAACAATATTTTCTTCTTTTGGTTTGGTTTGTTTGGTTTGTTTGGTAAGACATATCAACCCTTGTGGAAGCGCGTAGTGTAATGGTAACAATGAGTGTAATGGTCGTCATGAGAAATGGATTCATCGCCCCGAGTTTAAATCCTGGACGTAGCAATTGTATTTCACTCTTGGTAAATATATATCAACCCTTGTGGGTTATTTAATACCAAATCTAGTTTTTTTATCTTATTATAATGGAGATTGTGTGTGTGTCTGTCTGGTTGTCTGTAACCGACACTACATCACTACCAACGTCACAACACCCTTAGTTATTTACGTTATATTCTCAATTTGTTATTAAATAATCATTCAATTGTACGTAATAGTCAATAGTTTTGTTGTACTTTTAATGAAAAGTAACAATATTTTCTTCTTTTGGTTGGTTGGTTGAATTTTACGGCATATCAACCCTTTTTGGTTCATTTTATGCCGAATATGTTTTTGCTTTATTTATTCTTGATGAGTACTTAGTTTTTTTTAAACACATTTTTTAAACTTTAACCCATAGATAGTACCCTAACAGGTACTACCACTCCATGTCAGAGAGGACCTGGGAGCACTGGCGATGAAGGGGTACTCCACGCTCTCAAGCGCTCCAGAATTAGAACCTCGCCATCAGATAGCGTTTAACGCCATACCAAGAACAATAAGACATTCAACATGACCCTCATCCACCGCCTTCCAGCACATATATGATAGAAAAAGGGTGGGGGTTGCCATAAGGGCAATAGCGTTGGGACAATCATATAGGTGCTAGACCAGCCGACTGATTGGAGGGGGTCTCTCCGACCGACCGTCCAGCCTAAGTAACGGCCAAAGTGGAGTGTTGCATATCATTGACCTGCTCAACCACCAGGGTTCCATCCTTAAGCATCACTGGTCGCCACCCATGGCCAACAGGTAGCTCCATTGAGGGAAATTTACCCCCTCTGTAGAAATGCAGTTGGTGTATTCTACAGCCTCAGCAGGCAGAGCAGATGTTTAAACTTGGTTTGTTTGTTTGGTGTAACGGCATATCAACCCTTCTGGGTTATTTAGTACTAAATCTACTTATATATATATATATATGTATATATATATATATATATAGTATGAACAAAAAGTACTAAGACAAACAGGAATATTTCTTATATGTTATTTATTCTCAACTAGTTTCGACCTTAGGTCATCGTCAGGAGAAGATTTCTTGTTTGAAGAAATTGTTTTTAGAGAGTTTTTTTTAAGGGGATCATTATAAAATAATTATTAAAATTGAGATATTTTTGAGGGTTTGACATGCTATTATAATCCGGGTAGAGGAGTGTATTAGTAGTAGCAAAAAACTTCTTCTCATATATATATATATATATATATATATATATATATATATATATATATATATATATATATGATTTATTTAACTTCTTCATGTGTATTAATGAATACTAGCAGGACCTGTGTATATGTGGTATGATAATTTAATTATTACAACATTTGATATGTTTATATAAGAGCTATTGTTTAATAGTTCAATATTTAAAAACTATGATAATCTTGATTTAACTATCTCACTCTTTTTTTCTTTCCTTTTCATCTTTTCACTGTGTCTGACTGAAACAGATTAGCGTTATCACTTCCGAACGCTAACCCCTTTCTATATTTTCCCCTATATCTTTCATGTGGTGTACTGGTTAGCAAGCTAGACTCGCAAATCATTGTTAATGAGTTCTGATTCTCGCTAGGTGCTCCATACTTCCGATCTTGTGCCATATATAAACTAAGCTTACTAAATATTTATATCTTTCCCCCTACTCTCTTTCTTTCTTTCTTTCTTATTATATTTTATGTATAGCATGTTCTTTTTCTTCCCTTTCTTTACAATAAAAACGGAATGGTCCATTAATTTACTGAGGTGACGACATTTATAAGAAAGAAGTATTTGGCGCATAAGCAACACCAAATATTCAGGTTTAGGTTTTGCATTTCATTTTGGACGTTTGGACGGTCTCATTTTAAACCAGAGTGTGTTGCAAGATGATAACGGTCGTACTTTTAAGGAACATGAGTTTTGATATGGGGATTCTAGACTACTTGTACCGTAAGTTGGCTCACTACTATTTAAGTCACCGCACATTCTTCCACGAAGGCACAAACTAAAGTGAATAATTAATTAAATAAATAAATGGTTTGGTTTCTTTGTTTAATGCCATATCAACCTTCGTGGGTTAATTAATGCGGATGAGGGCGGTTTATACTTTCCTTCGGTTTATTAGTCCGAAAAAAGATCGTAATAGCGCGACTGGAGTTCGAACTCGCTTACAACGATGTTGGAGTCTAGCACTTTAACAACCGCACCAGGTGGACTCCCCTGCCTCAGGTAATGATGAGCTGTTACATCTATTTATATTTACAGGTTTGAGCGCACATCAGACCTTCTTTTTCTTTTTTTGTATGTTTTGGATGGGTTGTTAGGGGGGGGCTGAAGTCTATTTTCTCAAAATTAAAGATATTATTGGCACTTCTATTTTTGCTGAAGATGAACTTGAAAAAAGATTTTGACTCTTTTCTTTGACTCTGTGCGTGCGTCCGTGTGGATGGGTGGGTGGCGCTGTTGGTGTGTGGTGTGTGGTGTGTGTGTGGGGGGGAGAGTGAGAGGAGGCATAATTACAATCATTTCCCTGTCAAAGTTCGGCTCCAGATGTCTTCGTTCCGTGCCAAAAATAACCCGCGAAATTACGGATCTCTTCAGCCGCCATGATAACCACGACGGAAGTAATGGCTTGCAGTACGCATGCGCAGGACGCAATCACGCACAAAGCCGAATCAATAATGACTTAAGCTTAAAACCAATCCGCACGGTGCGCGTAAGATTAACCGGATGCGCCCTACCACCCATCAACGCCACCAACACCACCATCACCACTACCAACACCATCATCATATTTAACAGTTTTCAGCGCGCGCTCGAGCGCCGCTTTGACGACTCCCACGTGACCTGCTCAACGCATCTCCGAATTGAGAGCGGGGCGGTGGAATTTGCGTGTCGTGTGCATGCCGCTCACGCAGATGCCGACTTGTTGATTTATGGGGGACACGAAATCCCCCCCACTTGTGGGATTGACAAGCCGATTCATGGATTAAACGACGTCGTCAGTCGACAGATGGACACGGCGACAATAATATTTTTCACCGTTTGGAGAGGGTTAAAAGAAACTATTTAGAAACTTCTTTTTTTTTTTTAAGTGTAAAAAAATAATAACTTGAAAATAATCAGCATCTCTGTTACGAATTTTGTCGCCATTTTAGGCCTCCTGGCTCAGTCGGTAGAGTGTTCGGCTAGAAACCACAAGGTTTCTACTTCCATACCGACCCCTCGCCAACTCAGCGTTATGAGTAGCGCAGGGATCTGTGCGGTAAAGTAAGGAGCTGATGGTAGGTGTGGCGCTCCATCTCAGATACAAAACAATCTCCTTGGTCTAGCGCTATTGAAAAGGGGATAGACTCCCTCGCTGATTGGCTGATACCGACTTTAGGCCAACCCGACGACTTTACTTTTTTTACTTATTGGTAAATCCAATGGTAGAAAAGGATGTAGCCTCAGTTGTGTCGATTTTTATGACCATTTTTAGGATTCAGGTGAAAGCACTTTATTGTTGGGATCCCTTGTGTTAAGCAGAGGCTGATCCTTAGTGAAGAAACCTTTTGTTGTTCCTCGGTGTCCCTTAGTGTTGGGTAAAATCCTTGCGTTGAGCAAAGGCCTAGGTTGTAGGTCTGTTCATCAATGGTGAATACGTGAAACGAACGACTTTCCAGATCGGCGATTAAATAGTTAATTAACCACGTATTCGAGCTGTTGATTGGCTGGCTTTTAATCCACGCGCCCACGCCGAGTCTATAAGTTTAAGTGGTGGATTTCATCACGCCTTATATGTCAAAACAATGGGCACCTCGTGTAGTGTAATGGTTAGCAAGCTAGACTCGCAAACCATTGTTAGTGAGTTCGATTCTCACTGGGTGCTCCATACTCTGGTCTTGTGCCACATCTAAGCTAAGCTTAGTAAATAGCAACACTGTTGTATTTATTGAAATCTTAGATAGAACCCAGAGATTACTCCTTGTAGCAGAGATTTCAGTTGTCGACATTGAAATCCTTGGTAGAACAAGAGTGTACTCATTGTTGCAGAGAATCCAGTTGGCAACTGATTTTAGAACAATTACCAATGACCTTAAATGAATTTTCAATGGCCAATGCCTGCTGTTGATTTTGTGTAAAAGTGGTGATTTACCCTGATAGTCCAACAATCACATTTTGGGAATATATATAGATTTTATGCCTTGGAGTTCGGAGTTTTCATGCCAGGGCACAGAAACGCTGGACAAAGTGTATGGAGACCCTGTATGGCCCACGCGAAAGACTTCCCCACCCCTCCGTCTCTGCCTCGCGCTTTGCTTAACACAAGGGATCTCCGCTGAAGAGTGCTCTTGCTTGAAGCCTAAAATGGCCACAAAAATCGTAAAAGTGAGTTCTAATTATTCTACTTTTTCTTGACTCATCTGATCATGTGACTCTCTAAGCCAACGAGAGTCCCACTCTAAATGAGCTCAGAGTTAAGCTTTGTCAATCAAACTCAGTATTCATCAATTGAGTTACCGTCGAATTTCGTTAAACTGCATCTTGTGATGAGTTTCACATTATTGTGTTCTGGGGAGTGTGGAGTACCCCTTCATTACTATTACTCCCAGGTCCACTATGATCTGTATCACAAGAGTATATATCATTGTTTTGACTGAGTTATCAAAACAATATTAAAATTTAGAATAGGTAACAATAAGGTTTCTTATATTTAGTACAGGAAAATATAACGAAAATAAGAATAGGAAGAAATCACACAGTTCTTACATAGCAGTAACGGCTAATCTGTTGTCAGTAAGACTATCTACTAATCCCCTCGTGTTGTCAGTATCTTCTTATTTATATCTTTCATCGGACGAGTTCAACTTCTTGTACAGAAAATATTCTCCGTCACAACATACTGATATATAGATAGATATACTTGGGCAATAAGGTTGGGACAATTATATAAGTGCTAGGGTTTGATGTGACCAGTCGATTGATTGGAGGAGGCCTCTCCGACCACCTGTTTAACCTAGTGCATAGTTCTTACATAGCAGTAACGGCTAATCTGTTGTCAGTAAGACTAGCTACTAATCATCTCGTGTTGTCAGTATCTTGTTATTTATGCCTTTCGTTGGACGAGTCCAATTTCTTGTACGAAAAATATCCTCCCTCAGAACGATTATAATTAAAAAAAGATGTTGTCTGATTTTTGGTTCTAATATCTCTGAATTCCTAATTAACATCAAAAGCAGAAATATGGATTCCTTTCTTTGTTTGTCATTTTAATTATTGAATTATGTTGATTTCCAAAACAAGTTGAATTATGAATTAGAAAAAAAAGAATTAGTTCACTGTTTTAATTTATGCATATTCATTGTGTATAATGGGATGTAGTGGCTAACGTGTTTTTGTTTTATTCCTTCTTGATGGATACGCAATTTGTTTTAAACCAATGTTTTTATTTAACCCATAAACGGAACTCTTACAGGTACTACCACTCCGGGTCAGGAGATCATTATTAATATCAATTGGATAATTTTTGTCAATGTTAATAAAAATTTTTTACTGTAATTCATATTCTCTTTGTTTCTTTGGTTTTAATGGCATGTCAGACATTGTTAAAAGACCCATTGCTAATAGTTTAGACGGTTTGTTAGTTAGCGTGTAGTCGTTTTCTGTTATCATAAAGTTAAAATTG
>CM042157.1:98843096-98870596 GCA_023376005.1 Doryteuthis pealeii | reverse complement strand
TAGTATATCCACAGGTCCTGCTAGTACTTACGTATTGATTTTTCTAGGTTTTTTTTTTGTTTTTTGTTGTTTTTTTTTGTCGGGAAAAGGTCATCCTTTGTAACAAAGAAAATGGTCAATACAAATTAACATGGCGACTGTGGGCAATTGAGCATTAGAGACGGATATCGGATTAGCGTCGTACAAAAGCGACATTCGCGTCGGAAAAAGTCGAGTTAAGGGAAGCGTAGTTCATAACACGATCATCAGGCTCGATTAAACACAATTACACGTTCATCAGTCAAACACCTTTTGATGAATCGACCGTCAAATTCACAAACAGTAGAAAAATCATACGTACTTGTTTCTTAGCTTTTGTGAATAATTACTCCATTTCCCCTGTCTCCGTCTCTCTGTCTCCGTCACTATCCATACATATATATATATAGATATATTTATATATCTATCTATTTCTTTTAGATGTATGGACCATATGGAAGTATTCCAAAGTGGCCAATATCTGTTTGGACATCAAAGAATTTACAATGGCTTTGGGATTCTTTGGAGCAAACTCATGAATAGAACGTTTCTTTGATATGTTTTACCTTATCTTAAGTAAAGACCGAACGAGAATTCAAAAAGATTTGGCTTTCTAGATAAATCTGCTATAGTCACATTCAGAACGGCTCGATACTAAATAAGAATGTTTGAGTTACTAACCAGTTGGTTGAACAAACATTACCAGTTGGTTAAACAAACATCACTAACCAGCTGGCTAAACAAACATCGCTCACAGGTTGGTTAAATAAACATGACTAACCAGCTGGTTAAACAAACATTGGTGCATATCACATAAATGCGTCCTGGCCTCTTGCTCTATAAAATGATAAGCGGAGCCCGCTACGATTTAACTCCCTATCTGTTTGAAGGCGTTTTTCCAGAAAAGTTAATGCGATATAAAAGCGATATTGTTTTAAATTGAAATAAAATGAAAATACTGAAAAAAAAAATTTCAGGAGGGGGGATATTTACATTTACTTGTCGATAAAAAGAATCCTTGAATGGTGGCTTACTTTTAACAGATCACTAAAAAAAGTTGTGTCGATAAAAAACGCCTTCAAACCGCTATATTTTAGATGGAGAGGGTTAAAAGTATTTACATTTACTTGTCGAGAAAACACTTCGGGGTAAAATATCGCTTACTAACATTACTAACCAGCTAGTTAAACAAACCTCACTAGCCAGTTGCCTAAACAAACCTCACTAACCAGTTGGTTAAACAAACCTCACTAACCAGTTGGCTAAACAAACCTCACTGACCAGTTGGTTAAACAAACCTCACTAACCAGTTGGCTAAATAAACTTCAGTAACCTGCTAGTTAAATAAACATCAGTAACCAGCTATCTAAAAAAACCTCACTAACCAAATTACGACTAATTAAAATGGAACTTTTCGAAATTAACTTAATGCCAAAACTAAGGAATATTTTAGCATGTATTTTGTATCATTAATCTAAATAGGAAAACATCTTTTAGGAGACAATCGTTTATTCACTCGGCTTCAGTATAATATATATATATATATATATATATATATATATATATATATAAGGAGGAATGTACCGCACATAGATTATGCATTTACGTTCCCTACATTGTTCATTTCTGTTTTGGTAAATAGTTTCAGTCTCGATTCTTTTTGAAGAAGCCTTGTATTTTAATAAAAATTAATGTGTCATCGATTGTAAATTTTCACCTTGGTAAATACAGCTTCAGTCTCGATACTTTTTTAACACACCTCATATTTCGAAGAAAATTAACGTTTCATTCATCGTTCCTTTCAGTCTGGCTAGACTTTTGAACACACCTTGTACTTTCGAAGAAAATTAATGTTTCATTCATTGTTCACTTCTGTCTGTGTAAATACGGCTTCAACCCCGATACTTTTTCAACAGACCTCATATCCCGAAACAAACGTTAATTGAGTTTTTGAACCTACAAGATGAATTGCCCCCAATATATGATGACAGCTAGAATCTTTTTAAAAGAGCCTTGCACGATAATCTGCTGGATTTACGGACGGAAATAAAACCACAATCGGCAGTTTATTAGCATCGAGCACAATATTAACTATAAAATCCGTTAGAAAAGAACTAATTTACAAATATATGGGGGAAATAAACTTGAATCATTTTGCTGGTTTCTCACCGAGTGGACCGTTTGTTGCACGCACCGATAGGATCAGATAAATTGGCTAAATACGAAAATTTGAATAATTTTTCATGATTTCTGATCGTTGCTAAGGAAATCAGATACGGCGGGAGCGACTAACATATAAACGCTTATATGTGTGTTGGCACTGCGCATGCTCGGAGCGAATTCGAGGCTCACGCTTCAATGCGTGCAAGAAGGATTAGGCATTTTTATTTATCATGGATATGGAAAAAGGAAATGAAACTGCTGAAATTGCCGGCGAATTATGAATTCCGCCGGTCGCCGTGCACCACACCTCCGGTCACCATCACCGCCAATCCAAAAAGTAACCAGCATCGGTTCCATTTCTATTCAACCGGAATTCCGAAGAATTCGATTTAGTCTTCGGAGTCTTTTAGTGCCTCTTATTTGACCAACAGAGCGACGCCAAGTACTTTGTTTGTTCCGTTGTCTGATAACTTATGCTACGGCGAGCCTTCTCATTTGCTATAGCAAAGTGGAGGCGCGTTGTGTAATGATTATCGTTGTAGGAAATGGAAGCGACAGCGAGGGAGTCTATCTCCTTTTCACTAGTGTTAGACCAAGGAGATTGTTTTTAGCGTCTGCGGCAGAGCACCATACCTACCGTCAGCTCTTCACTTTACCGCACAGATCCCTGTGCTACTCATACGCGGTGTTGGCGATGGCTGGTATCGAACTGGAAACCTTAAGGTTCCTAGTTCGACACCGGCCATCGCCAATTCAGTGTATGAGTTCAAGTCCAGGATGAGGCTGTTTGCATTTCACATAGCACTAATACACTTGGTAATGGTAGGCATCCGACTATTTTCCCTTTACCTATGGGTAAATAGTAGGGCAGAATGGGCTCTTTAACATTGTGTAGGCAACCAGTCTAGGAGAATTAAAACTCTGAATTTAAATCTGTTAAACTCCGCTTAAGAAATTGCCATTGTGTCACATTCTGCAAATAAGTGTTCCAAAAATAATATGAATTTATTTATCGACGCTTAAACGTTTCGGTTTCTTTAAACCTTCATCAGTATGTATTATGGAGTGAAGAAGTTGATGGATGTTTTATAGATTACAGGAGATAAAAAAAATCTTTATAAAATTTTTTTTTGTTGTGTAAATTTTTATAAAGGTTTTTTTACCTCCTATCATTTATAAAACATCCATCAATTTCTTCACCCCGTAATACATCCTGATGAAGGTTTAAAGAAACCGAAACGTTTAAGCGTCGATAAATAAATTCATCTTATTTTTGGAACACTTGTTTTTTCAAATTTCTTAATATATATATATATATATATATATAGGCGATGATAACAAGTGTTTCCTTGACAGAGTTCAACTAAAAGTGATAACTCAAATCTACATGTAAAGATTATCAATAATACGGGTTATGAAATCTTCGGATTAGTGGAAATCAGACTGAAAGAGGCAAATGCCGAAATAAATTTATGTCTGATCAAAGGTATCCATTTATATATATATATATATATATATATATATATATATTAAAGCATATAGAGGCAACGCATATATCCATGATACCTACTGTTTAGCAATAACTGGAGGGAGAATATTTGGATGCATACCTTTCCCCAAAGGGTATATGCAACCAGCCGTGTTCAGCATTTAAGCTTGTCTCACCGAATCCATTTCCCTTCCAAACCTTTCAGAGCCCATCCCTCTCCTGGTCTTGTTTGAATTAAGAGTATGTTCTTTCCCAAGACCGGTTGCTCAGTCTGTCCTAGTAATTAGCCATAGCTATAGGGAAAATAGTTGGATTCATACGTTTCCCAGTAGTATTTACACAATGTATTGTTTAGCTGGGAACCTCGAGGTTACTGCTTCGATTCCCGCCCTCGCCAACTCAGCCTATGAGTAGTACATGGATATGTGCGGTAAAGTGAGGAGCTGTTGGTAGGAGTCTCTCTCCAACTCAGACGCTCAAACAATCTCCTTGGTCTAGCGCTAGTGAAAAGGGGATAGACTCCCTCGCTGTCTGGCTGATACCGACATTAGGCCGCCCCGACGACTTTACTTACTTTTATTATGCAAACAACCTCGTTTAGGATTTGAACTCGGTTAGCCGAGTCCACTTCCTATGATGATAACCGTTACGCAACGAAGCCTCCATTTAATTATTAGCAAAAAGAAAATATATCTTCAATTAACAATTGTAATAATAGGACCGGTTTAGCTCAGTCGTTAGAGTGTCCCACTAGGAACCACCAGGTTCCTGGTTCGATACCGGCCCTCACCAACTCAGCGTATGAGTAGCACAGGGATCTGTACGGTAAAGTAAGGAGTTGATGGTAGGTGTGGCGGTCCATCTCAGACGCAAAAACAATCTCCTTAGTCTAGCACTAGTAAAAAGGGTATACACTTCCTCGTTGTCTGGCTGATACCGACGTTAGGCCACCCCTACGACTTTACTTTTACTTAAATTCATCATAGTTATATTTATATTTAATATCTACTATTATACTAAAGCTGAACGAATCAATGTTTGTGTCCTAAAGGCTTTTTTCCTACTTAGTTTAATGAGACAAAATTAATATCAATATATTCCTTAGTTCTAGGATTGAGTTATATTTGAAAAAATCCATTTGAATTGGTTCTAACTAGTCGTAATGTGCAATTAAGTAAAAAACTGACCATTCTTTTACTTCATATTCAGACTATCACATTTTCCTTCTCCATGTATATATTGATTACATTCTCGTTATATATGTTAGTTTCTCTAAGAGTGTAAAGAGTGTGATTTAGAGAGTGTGAAATGTATTTGTATATAAAGTTTCATAAACAGTTAGCCCAGCCAACATCTTGGCTCTTAATAAATTTAAATTAGGTCAAACGTTTCCTTTCTTAGACAACTTACAAAAGGATTTTAATTTGTTTTTTTTTTAATTCACAGGCCGTATTTTTCTATAAATTCAACTCGCTTTGCAAATTCACTTTTCCCTAATCCCAATTATCTACCCAGAGCTCAATGGGTGACCCATCGAGTCACGTTTTGTCTAGTATTTATATGAATAGACACGGAGAACCGAGTTCAAATCCTGAACGAGCCTGTTTGCATTTCCAATGGCACTAATAAACTTGAGAAAGGGATACATCCAAATATTCTCCCTCCAGGTATGGGTCAATAATACTGCAGCCTTCGCCCTTTAACCTTGGTATCCCAACAAGTCTAGGAGACCAAAAATTCTCAATTCTAAACTGTTAAACTGCGCTTAAAAATTGACCATGGGTTATATCCTGCAAAGAGGTTGGTAAACACACACACACACACACACACACACACACACACACACACAAACACATACCTGAGATCTGTCTAGGGGCAGATCACTCTGTGCTGCTTATAAACAGGGGTAGATCACTCTTTACAGCAGGGAGATCGTGGAACTTATACACCGCGGATAAGAAAGTAATTATGTATCGGTTTTATCTGATATCTCGAGTAAAAACAAGTTCTGTTTCTTGATTCACACTTGAAATAAACAAAACGAGTATTAAAAAAAAAAACATTATTTAGACGTATCGAATTAAAAATCTTTGATAAAATGCCTCAATAATTTCGTTAACCCCTACAACCTCGTTCAGTAATTTTGTTTTCTTTCTTTATTTATTTCTTTATATATATATATATATATATATATATATATATATATATATATATATATATATACACAAATACACATACACACACACACCACACACACACACACACACACACACACATATATATATAATATATATATATATATATATATATATATATAATTAAATAAGTGAAATTTCATTTCACTTCGTTTCTAGCAGCGTCTGAGACCTAAAGCATTAAACACCCACCCACCCGACAGCCAATCACCGTACCAACCACCGACCAACCGACCACCCACACACACTCACCCCCGCACACAGTCACTCATCTCAGTATGCAAATTAAGCGTGTTACGCTAATTTACATACCCGAGAGAATTTGCCGAAATAATGAAGGAAAACATGAAGAAGTTAAAGGAAAAACATCAAAGTTGCAATTCGATTAGCTTCCAACAAATTGATGAAAGAATTCTGAAAAAAAAAAAACCCTGGAAAATGTAATAAATTCAATTTGACGTCGCCAAATTGTGTTAGAATTCTCCGTCGTTAATCCAGTCCGCTTCAAGGGCAACCGGAATTTTGTGAATATCGTAAAGCCCATCTAGTTGAGATATCACGTAAATTGGGTTCACTTAAAAATGACAATGTTTTTTAATCGCCCCATTTGATATGCGATAGTGTCGTTCGTTCGTGCGTCTAACTTAAGTACAGCAGTACCTTGACTTACAAGTGCCAACAACTCACAGTCAGAGGAAGAATGTATAGCATCCAGGCCACAATACTATTAAATCAGTATCGATACTTAGGAGAGTCTTGGAGAGCCGAGAAGATTTGCTGTCATTCCGTCCCGTTTTTGCTTTGTGTTGAGAGCTAAAATTGGAGGTACGATAAAGCTTCAGATACGCTTATGTTTAAGTTTCCAAATTTCCTACCCCAAAGAAAAATATTATTTATAAAAAAATAAACATTAAAACATTATAACACTGTAATGACAAACGATAACACCAATAAACTTTGGAAAGCTTTATTCTACTTAGAATAATTGGTACACTTATTGAGATTTTATATAGTCTAGTATCTATTATAGAGTTCTCCAAAGGGGAGGTAATCATAAAATAGGGGAGTCAACTCTCAATTACTTATTACTTACTTACATCTAGTTGAGATGTCGCAAATTGGGTTCACATAAAAATGACAATGTTTTCTAATTATTTAATTATGCGATTATGTCGTTCGTTTCCTTAGCGAATTAAGTATCTTGTCTTATGAGTGCCTCTAACTCACGATTTTTCCGAGATACGAGCAGTCATTCGGTCAATTTTTTGCTTTATGATGAGAGCAACTATTTGAGGTACAAAAAGCTTTTAAAAAGGAGTGTATTTAGGTTCTGTTTTCATTGTTAATGGCATATTTATTTCTGTGTTATTTAAACTAAAGTTATCCTTTTAGAAGAGCAGTAGTGGTACCATGTAATCTATAGATGTGGGGACGAGAAGGTTCATACCTTTCCCGAAGGTATTAGTCTGAAAGTTGAAATATACAGTGGTGCCTTGAATTACAAGTGATTCAATTTACAAATTTTCAGAGTTGTCACTCGATCGATTTTTTGTTAATTAAAAACATTTACGTTTCCTAATTTCCCCATTTTTAAAGCCATAGAAAAAGATTTTATTTATAAAAAATAAACATAAAAAAATATTACAGTACATAATTCATTACATTCTATTTTATTATGGTTTTAGGGCTGGATTAGCTCAGCACTTGCCTAGGAATCGTAAGGTTCCTGGTTCGATAGTGGCCCTCACCAACTCAGCGTATGAGTAGCACAAGGATCAGTGCGCTGCTGTGGGGAGCTAATAGTAGGTGTGGTACTCCACCCCAGACGCGAAAAACAATCTCCTAGGTTTAGCGCTAGTGAAAAGGGGATAAACTCCCTCACTGGCTGGCTGATACCGACATTAGTCCACCCCGACGACTTCTACTTTTCTTATTTGAACAGAAATGTAGGATGTCTGGAACAAATTAATGGCATTTAAGTTTATTTCAATGGGGAAAATTCATTTGACATACGAGGAAATGAAGTTACGGACGGAAACATCTTTTTATATAAAACTGGTATTTTTCTTATTTAAAAAAAAACATAACAAAAGCTAAGGTGTTTTCGGAGGTCTGGAACGGATTAATAACATTTCCGTTTATTTCAATGGGGAAAATCGATTTGATATACAAGAAAAATGAGTTAGGAGCGCACGAATTAAACTCTTAAGTCAAGGTACCAATATCAAATTAATATATATATATATATATATATATATATATATATATATATATATATATATATATATATGGAGGGGGTGTAGAAAAACAAAGTATCCCCAAAAAGATGAAGTTATTATTGATGGTGAAGTCAACGTTGAACCGTTTCAGTTTTTATCAAACCTTCATCAGGACACTCTTTAAAATACCGTCTCAGCTCCTGTTATTCTACAAAACATCCATCACTTTTCAGACAACACTTTTGCATCCTAATATCCTGATGAAGGTTTAATAAAAACTAAAACGTTTTAATGTCGACTTCCCCATCAATAATAGATTCATCTTTTTTTTTAGAATACTTTGTTTTTCTATTGTCTATATACCGTTGGATTTATTTCCATATTTTTTCCCATATATATATATAATCTTCATACAATGACTGCTATTTACACAGTAGCATTGCAACCAACAAAGCCTTCATCAGATGATGACTCTGGGTTCAGGCATGGTTTCGGGGCCGAAGCATCATTACCACTAACCCAGAGCGCCCCAGCAGTATCTCACGATACCACCAGACTTTGTCGGTTTGATGTCACAAAATAGGACTGCCATATCCACGCTGATGCGGTTAGAGATTTCTCCTGGATCTTATTTAAGTATTTCCTTTTGTCTGGTAGAGAAAGTCCAAGTTTAGACAAAATTGCCGAGGTTGAGTTGGCAATAAACCCCCGACATCCGACCTCAATGGGAAATACATCCGTGATCCATCCGTTTCTGGCGCATTGTTCACGTAGGTCTTCATACTTTTCCAACTTCCGCTGATGGGCCCAATCCAGATTTTCTTCAATATATATATATATATATATATATATATATATATATGAGAAGTAAACAAACAAACAATATCTTTTGATATGGCTTTACTTAGCTGACATATGTGCCTAATTGAAGTCGTACCTAATTTTGAAAATTAACTAATTAATGATTAATGAATTTAGGCGGGCATACATGTTCAAATGTAAGAATAAACAAATCGAGATAAATCAAACTCTGTATGTACATTTCGGCCTATTAGGCCTCATCAGCAGAGCTATAGACAGGAAGACCGCTTTGTGTGTGATTCGAACCCTGTCTATCAAGCTGACAAAACGAAAAATCTGGGAATATATATATATATATATATATATATATATATATATATAAAGTGTGTCAAAAAGTATCGAGATTTTTTTGTACTTTTTGACACACTTTGTATTCTGAAAAAAATAACGTTCCATTCAGTATTTTTTCAGAATACAAGGTGTGACAAAAAGTACAAAAAATCTTGATGCTTTTTGAGACACCTTATATATTATATATATATATATATATATATATATATATTATATATATAATATATATATATATCGTTTATGTCTCGGTAGTTTTAGGGAATGTTTTATCGTCGTAAATTAATCAGATTAATCTTAATTGTTCACCGCTGCAAGGATTGTGACGCGTCATCTGCGAAAAAATATTTTTCCCCTTCGGGCGGAATTACTTAAAGAGAGATAGTCAAGATATTTCCCCCTCCTACCCCCATCTACAAAAATTATTTCTTTCCCTCACCCCTACCCACTTCCATCCATAACATCTCAACACAAAAACTTTTCGTTCAATTTATGCGTATTCAACTGGACTCACACAGTCTATGATTAATGACAACTAGCTAGACAAATGGAAATTCCCTGTTAGTTTATACATATATAAAGATCAGTTGGTGTGTATGTATTTATGTCCGGATAAAACAATTAATGACAAAGTAAATATATATACACATTCACTATTACCAGAGCTTGCTTTTTGTGCAAAAATAATGAAGATTTTATTTATATCAGGGAAGATATTTAAAGATTAGGATTCGATTTATAGGAGAAGGAAGTCATTGGTGAAAATTTTTATTAAAACATAAATCAATTATGTTAGACCAAAACAATCAATGGATCTGTGAGACTAACTTTTTATTATCCCCTCTCTCTATCCAGGCAACGCCGGGTAGCCGTTTCTAGTTGATAATAAAAATTATCTATCATCTTATGCCTCTGCTCTTCATTCTAGTCTTGCTAGTATCTCCTTATTCATTTATTTCACTGAAATAACATATGGGTTAAATAGAATTTTTTTTTATAAAATTGAGTTTAGAAATTTTCTACAAAACTATCGCTACGAATCTTTCAAAACATTGCCGGCATTAAATATCCCACCGAGGTTGATATGCGGTGTATTGATAAACGAAAACACGGATAGGCTTAAGAATTCTACTTAAAATAATATTACAGTTTACTAAGGGCTTATATACTCTTAGAAACACCAAAGAGTTCCCCAAAGGGGAAGTAATAATAAAATAGGGGAGGTAACTCTCAATTCCTTATTATATGTGGTAAAACAAAACAACCGTATTTTTTTAGTATCCCACATTATTGATGTAAGCTTTTGTGATTTTTTTCTTTAGTTCCATTCGAATGAAAGTGCAACAACTTCCAATCTCATTATTGACTTGTTGATATGAGTGAATATTTCTCTATCAATTAAATTCATTTAGATCGAAACGTCAAATGACCGAAGTTTAATCAAAAGAAACAGAGGGACTGTTTATCATTGTCATGAGAACAGCAACTAATGGTAACGATCAAAGGTAAGTTGTTTGATACATTAGATGAAGAAAGAAAGAAAGAAAGAGAGAAAGAAAGAAAGAGGGGAGGATAAAATGGACGAACGAAAGAAAGGGAGGAAAGAAGGAAAGAAGAACAAAGAAAAGATATGAGGAAGACTGACAATGAAAACGATAAAAGGCGTTGTTTGATACAAGAAAGAAAGAAAGAAAAAAAGAAAGAAAGAAAGAAAGAAAGGAAGACATTTAAATTAATGAACGAATGAATGAATGAATGAAAGAAAGAAAGAAAAAAAGAAAGAAAGAAAGAAAAAAAAAGAAAAAAAAAAAAAAGAAAGAAAGAAAAAAAAAAAAAGAAAGAAAGAAAAGGAAAACATTTAAATTAATGAACGAATGAATAAATGAATGAGTGAATAAAAGAAAAAGAAAGAAAGAACGAACAATCAAACTAAAGAAAGAAAGAAAGAAAGAAAGAAAGAAAGAAAGAAAAAAAAAAAAAAAAAGAAGAAAGAAAAGAACAGCCGTTAGAGAAGAGGAAAACAAAGAATACAATCTCGCCTTTGCTTTTATGAAAATTTGTCATGTGATCAATCTCCACCGGAAACAGATCTGCGCAATCTCTATGAACTCTTGTGCCTTACAGAGAAAATGCGGCTTTCAATTTCTCTGCCAATGAAGAAAAATGACGTGGAAAAAAAAACAATAAAAAAAACTTAATAGACTAATCTTCTAATTACGCATCGTTAGATGATTAATTTTCTCCTCACTTTCCTAATTTCAGAACTAAATGACTGAAGACATTAAATATCAAACCAAATGGATTCATCTTGGAAAGAATCACATGCTAATTGATTTTACGTTTGCTTCTTTCAAATAGATGAAGCTATAATAAGTAATATGAAATTCGAAACCTTCTCACAATCAAACACCTATTATCTCATTATGATAACAATGGTGTCACCAATAACGTAGTCCATGTGCACTAAAAAAATGAATTCATAGGACGAGGTTCGATCTTCTTCTTTTCTCTGGTTTCTGTGTTTAACGGCTTACGGTTTTTTAGAGCATTTTAAGCTGCAAGTGAGAGTACTTTATAGTGGAGATTCTTGGTGTTCTGTAATGCTTAGGTAGAAACCTTTCGTGTTGTTTCTCGGTGTTCCTTAGTGTTGGGTAGAATCCTTTTGTTGTTCGTCGGTGTCCCTTAATGTTGGGTGGAATCCTATGGTTGTTCCTCGGTGTTCCGTAGAATCCTTTGGTTGAGAAAACTCCTGGGTTGCAAATCCGTTCGCCAGTGGCAACTATATGCAAATGAACGGCTTTCAAGATCGACAATTAAATAGTTAACTAACCACGTATTCGACCGTGTTGATTGGCAGGCTTTAATCGACGCACCCACGCAGAGTCTATAAGTTTAAGTGGTGGACTTCAGTCCACATTATATAATAAAAATATGGACACCTCATGTAGCCAAGTTGTTAGCAAGCTAGCTTAGCAGTCCATTGTTAGTGAGTTCGTTTTTTATTGGGCGCCCCATACTTCTGCCCTTGTGCCACATCTAAGCTAAGCTTAGTATATAGCTACATTACAAAAATATGGGCACCTCATGTAGCCTAGTGGTTAGCAAGCTAGCTTAGCAGACCATTGTTAGTGAGTTAGATTCTCATTGGGCGCCCATATTTCTGACCTTGTGCCACATCTAAGCTAACCTTAGTAAATAACTATATTACAAAAATATTCCAACAAACTTCATATGTTATTTAATGCCAAAGATATCTTTATGGTATACCCTTATTTGGTGAGATGTTTTGGTTTGGTTTTGGTTTTTCTTGTTTTTTTAGGAGAGGGGGGGGCATTACTGTTTTAATCTTTGGACATTTAATAAGCCTGTAGATAAAAATCAATGCTTTTTTCGTCGTGACTGTTGAAAGGTGTTTAAACATCACTTCAAAATACGATGCTCGCGTTTAGGGAAGAAAACAGCATTGCAACCCTAATTTCTTCTTTCATTCCAGGTTTTTATTTTACACATTATCCGAAAGAATACAAAAATATATATTTTTTTTTAATAAAAGATCTTAAAGGACTATTTCATAGTGTAATAATCTGTAGTCATTTACGGGAGAGACAAAAATGAATAGCATACTATTTCAAATAATACATACCCGGCTTCGGGGATTGTGCCTGAGGTGCCCCAAAAGGGGGATGCAAAAGGTATCACGCACTTTTTTATACTGGTCAGGAAAATACTTACCAATATTTACCTGGGTTCGTGCCCTGTGTCCAGGGGCTTCAGCTTCTGGGCCGGTAAGATAAGATTAATCACGTGATTAAAGAGAACTGTCCCTTGGGAAGTACCTGTCGTCTAAAACAGACAGCTTCTGGTTTATTTTCAGTGCCTGGGGCACTCCAAAAAGGAGAATACTGACGGAATCACGCACGTTTATTAGACTGTCCACTGCATGAACTTCGATTTGTACCTGGCTCCCCACGTTAAAATGTTATTGTGTTAATCCGGCCTGGTGGGAAGTCAGGAAAATACTTACTATTTTAACGAAGCTGCTCCAAGAAAATATTACTACGGTGGTGTCATTTTATATATGTATCTTTGACCAATTTTTTTAGTGAAATAGATCACTATTTTTTCATCATACAACGTGTAATAAATAACTCGTGCGATACCCTGTCCTCATCAGTCGCTAATTTAGTGTGATAACACAGTATGAGCGGCTAAAACGGGACTGCTACACCTAAGCAGCCTTTTTGGCCACCGGACAGAGTTTTTTTTTAAAAAAGCTTATAAAATAAAATAAATAGAGAAATAAGTAAATAACATCCGTTCATCTTAGCAGTTGCAAGTTGAATGTATTTTGTGATTTTCTTAACGACGTCAGGAATATACAAACAATTTTAAACAAACTGCACATAGAAAATATTACTAAGGTGGTGTCTTTTTATACCGAAAATTTTCAAACGGGTCTCTCTGACCAAATTTATTAGTGAAATAGGTCACTAATTAGGACTGAGCCTATTCTAGTAGTGACCACCCCAAGTGGATTTAACAATAGGTGGGATCCTAATTGGTTATCCCCACTTCCCAGAGTTGCAACACCAGATGCATTTTAATGCCATACCGAAGATAACCTTTTAAGGGGGGGGGGGGGGTTCGTACCCCCTCCATCAGGGGATGCAGTCAGTATAGTCTAAGCCTCACCACGTTAGTGATGGTGACGTGGCTTTAGGCTATTGTTCATTGCTGGAGGAAATTGTGGTGTGGTGGTGGGGGCGACTAAGTAAAAGGAAAATAGTCTTGTAGCCGAAAACTTTCTCTAATTAATCAACAAACCAACCACTGTACATAGGAGACATTACTTTCGGAGCATCCTTGTATATCTGCAAAATCCTCATCTTCAATGAGATATCCTTCTCATCCCCCTCCCCATCTTTTCCCGCTCTTTCCTTCGCGACAAAGGTCTTGCCCATCTCCGGTCAATTCCTCGGCTCAAAGGATCCTTGACAACCATAAAACCACCCTTTGAAGCCCTCGCCGTCTGATATCGCTTGACCCGAATTATTAGAGAGCGGGGGAGGGGGAGCTTAATTCCCCCTTCGATCTTCCTCTCATTGCAATCTCATATATATTGTATTCAATGATGGGATGTCTCTTCTGTTATTGTGTACATCATTACGCCTATTGTGACTTGTAAGATAGATTGCTCCGAGAATGGTCGGTCGGGGAACGTTAAACCATTTAATTGTGTTTGTTTCATTTCAACTACAACGGTTTCTGGCTTCTCTATCCACCAATAAATTTATTACTTGAAGTTATAATTGCTTACTAAGAATCATTATTATTATTATTATTATTATTATTATTATTATTATTATTATATTATTAGTGACTTGAAACCATATAATTGCTTGCAAAGAAATGATTACTATCAAATAGAATTAATGTTAAACTAGCAGGACCTGTGGATTTACCACTGTATGATAATTCAATTATTACAACGTTTACTTAAGAGCTATTGCTAAATAGTTCAATATGTAAAGAGAATAATAATCTTAATTTAACTCTCTCTCTCTCTCTCTCTCTCTCTCTCTCTCTCTCTCTCACACACACACACACACACACACACATACACACACATACATACATACACACACACACTCACTCACTCACTCACTCACTCTTTTTCTTTCTTTCCTTCTTTTCATCTTTTCTTTAGGTTCGATTGAAACCAATTAGCGTAATTGCTTCCGCTCGCCCAACACCTCTCTCTATATTTCCCCTACTTTCTTTCTTTCATTCTTATTATTTTTCTGTATAGCATGTCCTTTTCTTCCGTTTCTTTCTTTATAATAAAAACGGAAGGGTCCATTGTTTAGTTGTGGTGACGACACTCATAAGAAATAAGAATTCGGCGGATAAGCATTTCATCTTGCACGATTTGGACGGACTCATTTTTAACAAGAGTGTGATGTAGAATGATAACGTTCGTACAATTAAGGAACGCGGGTATTAATATATAGATTTTTCTGTGTAGCATGTCCTTTTTCTTCCTTTTCTTTCTTTGAAATCAAAACGGGATGGTCCATAATTAGCCAAGGTGACGACACTCATGAGCAAATAAGAATCCGGTAGATAAGCATCACTAGATAATCAGGATTTTCATTTTTTGGATTTCGTCTTGGACTATTTGGACAGTCAAAAGGGATTGAAAGATGACAACGGTCGTACAATTAAGGAACATCAGTGCTGATACATAGATAGGAATATACGATGACATATTACTGTTCAAATTATTTGTCTTAAAAATACTTACTTGAAGCTATAATTGTTTGCTAAGTATTATTATTATTATTATTATTATTATTATTATTATTATTATTATCTCTGTGAGAGTTTTTCACATCCACCTAAGTTGGTGGTTTACTGGCGGCTGGGTGACAGCAAGTCTCCTCAAGTCACCATGACCTTTCTGAGTATTCTAGCCCATTTCAGCAATGCTGTAGTTTGGATGGTCTCGATTCTTCCTCTTATTTCCAGTTCATCCAGAATCTTTTCCAATCTATTGAGGACCGTTCCAAGGGCATTAATTACAATTGGCATCACATTTACCTTCATAGTCCACAGTTTTCTTAGTTCTCTGGCAATGTCCAAATATTTGTCTGTCTTTTTGTTTTCTTTCATTTTCACTCGGTGATCAACCGGGACAGCAAAATCCATGAGAAGACAAGTTCTCTTCTTGTTAATTAACACTGGCCGGGATTAGGCCGGGATTAGGTATTATTATTATTATTATTATTATTATTATTATTAATTACTTGAAACTCTATAATTGCTGAAAAGTGAAATTGTGTACAAATTATTAGTATTAGATTGATTATTTGATTTGAGTTTTAGATTTTACGGCATATCAACCCTTGGTGGATTATTTTATGCTGAAAACATCGTTTTATTCATTCTTGATGGTTACTAAAAAAACATTTAAGCTCAATTTTTTAAAAATATTTTTTATCTTATTTTCTTCTATTTGGGACCCTAACAAGTACTTTCTTCTGGGTCAAGGTGGAACTGAGAGTAATGGCGATGAAGGATTGCTTCACAATCTCCAGAGATCCAGAATTAGAATTTGTTTCATATACCCAGAACGCTAGAACCCTTGGTCACAGCCTTCTAGCACATATATGATAAAAAGGAGTGGAGCAATAGGATCGAGACAATCATATAAAACCATGTAACTGAATGCAAACTTTTTGTCATATATAGTGTCCTGGGTATGATGTTAAACTACATGTATTGGTGAATTTCAAATTCTGGAGCTCTGGGGAGTGTTGAGTACCCCTTCATCACAATTATTCCCAGGTCCACCCAGTTAGGGTCCCATCTATTGGGTAAATTGAAAAATGTTTAAAAACGTGTTTTTTTAGAAAATTGAATTTAACAAAGAATTTGAACATCTGTCAAGTATGAATAAAACAAAACGTCCTCGGCATAAAATAACCCAACAACAGTTGACATGCCGTAAAATCTAATCAAGCAACCAACCATCAATAAAAGCGTCCAGATTTGTGCCACATGTTAACACAATATTGCATGTCCTATGTATGACACTGTCATGATATTCTGAGAAATCTAAGAATATCCTGAATAATATAGAACAAGGGTTAACTATTTATTGGG
The DNA here is from genome assembly GCA_023376005.1 of Doryteuthis pealeii. Lineage (NCBI taxonomy): Eukaryota > Metazoa > Mollusca > Cephalopoda > Myopsida > Loliginidae > Doryteuthis > Doryteuthis pealeii. The sequence goes on along the minus strand of CM042157.1, from coordinate 98,853,698 downwards.
AAGAGAAAAGGATAAAAGTTTTTTTAAATAAATGTAAAGGCCAGAAAAAAGGGGTTATTTCCCTTAGGTTTTGTTTTGATTTGAAAAATGACCGGGAAAAAATTGACTGAGCAGAGTGTAATTCAGACAGAGACGATAGGAGAGAGACGGTTAGAAGGGGTTGATAATGGTTTTTGGAGTTGACGGTCGAATTAAGAGATTAGAAGGAAAAAGATGAATAGTTAAGAGTGGGAAATTTGGATTGAAAAGAACAAGAATTATTGTCAGTAAGTCGTTTATTATCTATTTATCAACTAAAGGGAAAAAGTTTTAGAAATTAGAAAAGAGATTATTATTTGAAGAAAACCGAAATTATTTGAAAGGGAAAGAAACGAAAGAAGTGATTGTTTTTGGAAACGGATTTAAAGTAAAAAGAAAAAAGAGAAAAAAAAAGGAACTTATATTTAATGAAAAAATAAGGAAAGAAAAGAAATAACAAAAAAAAAAGAACTTATGTTTTAACGGACATTTTTGAAAAAAAGAAAAGAAAGATATTTATTGGATTGTAAACAATTTTGTTTCATGAACTTTTATGTATTTTGCATCAGTCTGTTTCAGAAAAAAAAAAGTAAATAATAATTATTTTTTATAAAATAAAATAATTCTTTATCATTTATAAATTGTCGTATTGACTAAATCCTTTTATTTCCATGAAAAGAAAAAATTCCATGTTTTTCCCCTGGAATATTTTTTCCTTGGAGAGTCAATTGCCTAACCACTTAGGACCCACACAACTTGGCGAAGGCGTTTGAATAAATAGACAGAACACTTCGTAACAGACACTAAACTGCATTTGATGATGAGGCTACAGTTCTGCATCTCTGGGGAGTATCGAGTACCCCTTCATTGACATTGCTCACAGATTTTTTGAAAATTATTCGTATTCGATAAAATCTTGTGCAATCCCTCCCCCATAAGTAATAACTCCAGCATCGACTCAACAACCAAGATCAGAGCCTCTCCAATGCAGTAACAGTCCAGAGATAAGTATACAATAAATTATTTCTACTATCAACACATCATCGCTCCATTCGAAGTAAGAGCCGTAACGTAACAAACGTTGACACGTCATCTCTCCATTCCGAAATTAGAGAGCGTTCTCTACACCCGTATTAAAGAAAACTAGACTAGATCATTCCTACCATTGCAGAATAGTAGCATCTTTTTCACACTATACGAACTTACGGTTATCTATCTTCCGTCAGATGCGAGTATCGATCGGTTTGTGTCGATAAAATATAAATGCGAATGTGTCTCTAGTGAGTGGCTTGAAATCTAAATATGTTTCCTAGTAAAGGCGCGTAAATGTAATTATATCTCCAGTGACAAACGATTCTTTAAGTACACAACACAAATGAGGAATAATTTTAATCCTTGTAATTGCTTCCGCTAACAGATATAGCCGTGAAAGAAAGACGGAAATAATATATAAAAAGAACGGGGAAAAAAGCAAAGATGGAAATAGAATGTCGTCATTATTATTATTATTATTATTATTATTATTATTATTATAAGAAATAAAACAGAGTAGACCTTTGGGAGGATGAGAGAAAGAGAAACGAAGAAAAATAAGTCTAGTTTATTGTTAATCTAGATTAGGACTCCAATGTCGTCTGCTTGAATAAAGGAGGAAGTGTTTACTTATGATAGCCTTATATATGTTTTTAAATCTTTTCTTTAAAAACAGTGATACATATATATATATATATATATATATATATATATATATATATATATATATATATATATTGGTTAGGAGGTTGATTTAGAAGGCTATCACAATGCAGGTGTAAAGAAAAAAAAAGATAATAATACGGTAACAATGGTGTTATGGGTTAACCTGTATTTTATTCTTGAATTTTCAAAATAAAATCTTTTTCAAAAGATCACTGGAACTGAAACAGTCTAGTTATGACATTTCTTTTTAAAACCTGCATTGTGATAGCCTTCTAAATCAACCTCCTAACCAATATATACACAATGCTTCAAGCAAATTATAAAACTCTCATATATATATATATATATATATATATATTATATATATATATATATATATATATATATATGCGGAACATTTCTACATTTTTTCTATTCTCATTATTTCATTTGGTTATTTAAAAATAATAATAGTTTGAATAATGTACACATGGATAAACTCCTGACGGAAACACGTGTAAGTAAAATTGATTAAAATATCCTATATCATCCATTCTATATTTTCTTTCCTTTATTCATTTTTTCAACAAACACATACACACACACACACAGATATATATATATATATATATATATGTGTGTGTGTGTGTGTGTGTGTGTGTGTGTGTGAGAGAGAGAAATATCCTGTTTGTATGCCTGTAAGTTTGTACAACGACCGAGCGCACATTTTTTTATATTAGTGGATACCAGCAAAGACCAAAGTTCAATGAAATATTTTAAAATATCGATATATGTTAATACTCTTGTTCCTTAACTGTACGGTCGTTATCATCTTGCAACACCCTCTGGTTAAATCGTCCAAGATGAAAAATGTAAATTCTGATTATCTGGTGTTGCTTATTTCTTATAAATGATGGACTATTGCTTTTTTATAATTTTTAATACACGGAAAAAGTATAAGAAAGAAAGAAACAAACAAAGGCTGTAGGGAAAGAGAGAGAGAGAGACAGACAGACAGACAGAGAGAGAGAGAGAGAGAGAGAGAGGGGGGGGATGAGCACGTGGAAGTGATAACGCTAATCTGTTTCAATCGAACATAATGCAAAGAAAGAAAAAAACAATGAAGAGAGTTAAATCAAGATTTTTATACCTTTTACATATTGAACTATTTAGCAATAGCTCTTAAGTAAACTTATCAAACGTTGCAACAATTAAATTATCATATTCCGGTATATATATAGGTCCTGCTAGTTATTATGCTTATTAGAAATAAAAGAGATTAGACCTTTGGGAGAATGAGAAAGAAAGAAAAATGAAGAAAAATAAGTCTAGTTAGTCAAGATTACGACTTCAATGTCGTCTGCTTAGATAAAAAAAAGGAAGTGTTGATTGGTTGGATTTTACGGCATATCACGCGGGCACTGGATGCCGTGCTGAGGACTTACCAGGAGTGAAGATAGATAGGGTGGTGAAAAAGGGGGATATAGGCATGGGAATCCGTACTGTCAACATGACTTGTTGAGGATTTATAAGTTTGGGTAGCAAAGACATAAAGTCAACGTTCTTTAGTAGTAATTCGTTTTTCGCCTATGCGATTTTTCAAACCAAGTGAATTATAAATTAATAAAATATATATATATATATAATATATATATATATATATATATATATATATATTAAATCCCTCATGCTTTGATAATTTAGAATTCCCAAAAACTTCTCTCTGCGTCAAAATCTGTCCGCACGCGATATGACGTCATTAACTGTTTTTTCTCGGTTGCGTCATTTTTTTTTTTTTTTTTTAATTTCTTTTTCGAAAATTTCAAAAATTCTCCGCCTTTTCCAACGAATTTCATTTCAAATAAGGATTTACTCTGATAAAGGTCGAATTTTCTTTGTGTGCGGAACATTTCTACATTTTTTCTATTATTATTATTTCATTTCATTTGGTTATTTAAAAATAATAATAGTTTGAATAATGTACACATGGATAAACTCCTAACCGAAACACGTATAAGTAAAATTGATTAAAATATCCTATATTATCCATTCTATAGTTTCTTTCCTTTATTCATTTTTTCAACACACACACACACACACACACACACACACACACATATATATATATATAATATATATATACACTCCTAACCAAGCCTTATGCCACCCACCATACACACACACACACATGAATCACCACATCTCCAAACACCTAACACCTGTGGCACTACTCCCAGAATCCATTTTGATACACTCCCTACTCTTATTCACGATCTCCTAATTCACTAGTATGAAAATGTTCACCATTGAAGCAGGAATGCTATCCTAAATTCCTGAAGATGGTCAAACAGACCGAAACGTTACAACGTCGACATCACTACCTACAATAAACATCCATTTTCAACAACATCCCGTGTTTGTCTACATTTATCCACACACATATATAAATATATATATATAAAGTTATTTGTGGGTACAAAATTTAATTATATATCGAAATAGCGTTTGCATTTTAAAATATTGAATTTCTTTTTTTTTAAATTTAGAATTTTTTTTTTCGGCCACGTTATTTTTATCAACGTTATTTCTCTGAAGAGAGTGGCCAAAAAAAACATTTTTTTAAATATAAGGTTTTTTTTTTTTTTTAAGAAATTCAATATTTTAAAATGCATACGCTATTTCAATCTCTCTCTCTCTCTCTCTCTCTCTCTATATATATATATATATATATATATATATATATATATATATATATATAGAGAGAGAGAGAGAGAGAGAGAGAGAAAAAGAGAGAGAGAAATAATAGGGGTGCCATATTTATAATTAAACACTGCTCAATATCATTGATAGAGCATTTATATCTAAATCAAGGTACTCGACATGCTAACTTCAGGCTAAGATTTGAAGATCGCATAGACAAGAAACAAGTAAACTTAACTATATATATATATATATACACACACACACACACACATACACACACACACACACACACACACACACACATATATATATATATATATATATATATATATATATATATATATATATATATTATTAATGTGTATGGTTGTCACAATTATACTTGAAAAAGCAGTAGTAATCCAACGTACAGTAATATTAGAAGAGTGCTCAATATCTGTGATAGAGCGTTGATAGATAAATAAATGAACAGATAAAAGGTTTATCTTTTATTTATTTTCATAGGAACAATCTTTACAACCGAGCGGTTTCTTGCATCTGACATCACGTAAACATGTAAACATGCAACACGAGAATACAGTTTAAAAAAGGCAGACATTTAACCATATATACCATTTCTATCATTTTCAAAAACTATTTCATTTTACCTGACGAGTGCCATAGCAAGAAACCGCTCGGTTGTAAAGATTGTTCCTATGAAAATAAATAAAAACTAAACCTTTTATTTGTTCATTTATATATATATATATATATATATATATATATATATATATATATATATATATATGGGCCTTTCAGCCTTGGGTAGGTAACCAGTCTAGGAGAGGGATAAATCTGAATTCAAAATTCCTGAGGTCGGTCGTTGATTGGGTTTGTGGCAACCCTTGATGCACCAATTCTTTCTTATCGACTGTGCCAAAAAGTATGGATGGTCCAACACAAGCCTTCACCACTATAAACAAATCCCTGTGTGGGAGTTCATTGCGTGTATGAACCCTCATACGTTGAAAATCGACGGGAGAGTCCATTATATATATATACACACACAGTAAATGAAGGAAAAACTCTAAACTTGCTTCATTACACTAATTTATTTCAACCGTATTATTATAATGAAGCAACTTTAGAGTTTTTTCCTTCATTTATTGAATATTTTGCCTTGTCCTTCCATTTACATGTATTAGGCACATTGAGCTCTCCTCATAGTCTACCTGCATCACCTTGGTTAAACCACAAGAAAGATCCTAACTACAGGAAATATATATATATTATATAATATATATATATATATATATATATATATATATATATTCAAGTTTAAACCCATAAATTTGCCGGAAAGGCCAGAAATCTCTGTAAATCCATAACTGTCAGTTTCACTGTGGAAGATCAACGAGATTATATGAGTATTAACGAATTAATCGGCGTAGGGAGTGGGGGGGGGGATCTGATGTTTCGCGGGCTTTTCAGGCCGCGCTGGATTATCGGCCATGTTGAACTGAGATCATCTTATTTATTTTCCTTCATCCCGTATCACCGAGTCATGAACAACGTTTACGTTTATTTTATCTTTTTTTCTTCCTTTCTTCTTTTTACTTTTTCTTTTTTCCCTCTGATATTTTTTGCTCTTTTATTTGCTTTTTGGTTTAATAAAAAAAGGGTTTGGAAGGACAAGAAACCCGAGGAAGAATATAAAACATTGAAAATATTCTAATATTTAAATCAGGATGAATAAAACAGACAACTGAGAAGAACAACTGTTGCTAGATTATTTCTTCTTTTACTTCTTCTCGCCATTGCATTCTTTCATTCATTTATTCATTCATTCATTCATTTATTCATTCTTATTCTTATTCTATTCATTCATTTATTCATTCACTCATTCTTCTTCCAGCTAGAGGCTGCAAGAATCGACACGGATCACAGTATGCTTCTATTGTCGATGCATAAAACGTCTTTCATCCCAAATCATCATCGTTTCTACTCATAGATATACAGAGGTACCTCGATTTACAAGTGCTCGACTGTCCAATCAGTTGGTGCAGAATATACCGACTGCACACCCGCTGAAGGGTAAGAACCCCCCCCCCTCAAAGAAAGAACCACCTGTTTGCCGTGGGTGGCGACCCGTGATACTTAGAGATGGAATCCCTGTGGCTGAGCAGTCCATGACATGCAACACTCCACTTTGCCCTTACTTAGGGTAGACGGCCGGTCCGAGAGACCCCCTCCGATCAATCGGCTGGTCACGTCAAGCCCTAGCACCTATAAGATTGTCTCAACTCAATTGCCCTTATGACAATCCCCCAACCCTTTTTATCATATATGTGCTGAGGTTTTAATGTACTGGGTATCGCGTTAAACTCAATCAGATGGTGAATTTTTTTTGTTTGTTTTTTTTTTTTTTTTTTTTTTTAGTTTCTATGATATTGTTTTTTTTTTTGTTTTTTTTGGGGGGGTTCTAGGCTGATTATCCCATTTTAGTAAGTTTTCCGAATAATCAATAAAAACCGAGATTCATTTTAAAATAAATTTCAAACTCAAAATTCTCGATTTTTACTCTTTGCGCCATCGCCACTTCAATCATTTTGTTAATTAAATTACCAATGAGTAAAATAATAGGGCAGAGTGGGCTCTCTAGCCTTGGTAATTCGAACAATTAGAGTGGGCTGAACAACAAAGACTTACATTGTTCAGTTCTGTGTGGATACTGGATGTCATTAGGGGCAGTTAACGGGAGCGATGAATATAGGGACGAGTGACAAGAGAGAGTCATTATATATATATATATATATATATATATATATATATATATATATATATATATATATATGAGTATAGATCAAAGTATATGAAAACAACACAATATGCTGTTAAAGTGAAAACATTTTATATCATATTCATAGCTAATATTGAACAATATTTCGATTTTTAAAAATCATCTTCAGAGCTTGTTTTTACTCTGGACTTATCGAGAGCGGAGACGAAAATAATATGAATTCAAAACGAAAACATTGATGTTGCAAAAAAGTTATGCGGTAGTTTCAAATATAAGCACATCCGCCCACGCGTTTCTCGGTCAGCGACAGTCATGTATATCTTATTGTAACAGTTTTTGAAAAAAGAATATATATTTCAAAATCGACAATAGACAAATTCTCTTTTTCAAACAGGATAAGTATTAACCCGTTGACAGTAGGCCTGCATCGGATTTTTAGAAAATAATTTTTTATTTTATTCATTTTTCTATTTTTTTATTTTTCTATTTATTTTTTTTTCTTATATATAAAGTAAAAATCTCTAGATGTATAAACTTTGTTCTTGTGAACGTTGTTTTTTTGGGGAGGGGGTATTTTGAAGCATTGGAAAAAAAAAAAACAGAACAAAAATCAGAATTTTAACATTGAATTGTTGTTCTGTTCCTGGTTTGATCAATTCCGATATTTCGAGTAAACTTTCACCCTTTTTCAAGGTATATCATATGAGACGATCTGGATATATATATATATATATATATATATATATATATATATATATATATATATATATATATGATAGATAGATCGATAGATAGATAGATAGATATTTTATAAGTGTCAGAATCGGGTAGACACGTTATCGCTTTTGTAAGTGAAGAGTCGGCGGAGTCGGCTTATTATATTGAATGTGTATTCTCTGATTCCTCCTTATTTTTTCTTGTTGTGAAAATAGTTTTGGTGGCCAGTTTTATTGGCGTCGTGAAACACATGTGAGATTACACGCCTTAACATTTGCATGAATTCATCAAAAATAAATCGGCATAAAAAGCAAAAGATGCATTCAAGAATGAGTCAATAATTCGCGCGCTTTTTCAGCGGAGAGAATCCATTAAAAAAATGGCGCCCAGTTATAACCAAAGTGCACACATAATCCGGTATAGGACTACACACGAGCGCAACAACATAGACACACATACATAAAACACACACACACACACATACACACACACACATATATATATATATATATATATTATATATATATATATATATATATCGCGTGTTTGTGCAAGTGTGTATGTGAGAGTGTGTGTTTGTATATATATATATATATATATATATATGTGTGTGTTGTTTGTGTGTGTGTGTGTGTGTGTGCAAGCTCATTGACGTACTTGCACATATACAGACACATACATGAGCACATGAGCATGGCCAAAGATATATATATATATATATTTATATATATATATGTGTGTTGGGGGTCTGTATCTGTGTCTGTGTCTATGCCTGCGTGTGTATTGAGCTTATATAATTTCATACTATACACAAATATGTATGTAAATATATGCAGGTCACCCCCTATATTTTACATGTACTTACACTTATACGTGTCTATACACACACAAACACACACACACACACACAGACACACACACACACACACACACACACACACACACACATATATATATATATATATATTATATATATATACAGAGAGAGAGAGAGAGAGGGGGGGTAGATAGATAGAAAGATAAATGAAAAACCTAATACATCAGAAATAAATTCATTTCGGTCACCTTTGCCTCTTCAACCCGATTCTTTAGAAAAACACACTTGAAGAGAGAAAGGTAGGCGAAATAAATTTATTGCTGATATATTAAAGCTTTCATATATTTATTCATTTAAAGTATACTCTGTATATGTAAAAGGTATGCACATCCCACGGCTTTATCAAATTTTCTTGGTATATGTTTACCTGTACGATGGGATATTTCAAAATTCACTATCTATTCACCTCAAAACTCATTCTATCCAAATAAAGTCCGTATTATTATTGTAATTTAAGTCCTTTTGCTAAATTATTTAAAAAATAACCAGTTTTTGTACTTTGCTTGGCTGTGGTATGAGAGTCGCTGTGAGTCCGTTTAAAGTAGGGAAAGAGTTAAAATATTATCCTCCGATTCTTCTTTCTTATGGGTATCGTCAACCCAGCAAAATAATGGATCATTCCGCTTTCATTATAAAGAAAGAAAGGGAAGAAAAGGGACATGCTACTGAAAAAATGTAAGAAAGAAAAAAGAAAGAGAGAAAGAAAGTTGGGGGAAGATAGAGAGAGTGGGTGAGCGCGTGGAAGTGATAGCGCTAATCTGTCTCAATCGAACATAATTAAAATACGAAAAGTGTGAGAGAGAGTTAACTCAAAATTATTATACTTTTTGCATATTGAGCTAATTGCAATAGCTCTTAAGTAAGCATATCAAACGTTGTAATACTTCAATTATCACCATACTGTCGTATATCCACGGGTCCTGTTAGTTATTTTTATTATTTTAACTAAAACTGATCGTATGAGTCATGTTATTAGAGGGATTTTTTTTTTTGGGGGGGGGTGATCTTCATGGACCCGAAATAATTCACCCTGTTATATTTGTTTTTCTTTGTTTAATATTCTGAAGATTCTACAAAATTTATGTAAATCAATATTTCAAGACATTAAAATGAAACAAAGATATAAAATTCGGCGAATTTAAATAATTATTCATGAGGGTTTAAGTCAGGACGTTGAGTCCAACAAAAGTCTCGGACACACGACTTCTTCTGAGCGAACTTTTATTGCTACAAAATAGATAGACCTGAGAGAATAACTCTTCGGTCTGAGATTGAAAATCACTACCCACGCACTCACCACCTATATACAAGGTGTGTCATAAAAGTATCCAGTTTAAAGCTGTATTTACCAAGATAGAAATGAACAATGAATGAAATGTTAATTTTTTTTTTTCAGAATACAAGGTGTTCCATAAAAGTGCTGAGTTTAAAGCTGTATTTACCAAGATAAAAATGAACAATGAATGGAACGTTGATTTTTTCAGGATACAAGGTATCTCAAAAGTACAAAAAATCTCGATACTTTTTGACACACCTTGTATATCATCATCATCATTATCATCATCATCATCATGTTGCATTAGTAGCACGGATATCCAGTAGAAGTTCTCGCCAATTATCATTCATAGCTCTCGGGAGATCCTCTGCGCAGTATCCAGTATCCACGCAGACTGGTCAATGTTGGTCTTTGCTGGGTGACTCACACTGGTGGCCCCATATGCCGGTTTCCATAGGAGAACGTTACTTATCAGTTCGCCCTTGCTTTTCCAGCAGTGCCCTGCATGTCTGGTTAATCTCATTCGGGTGATCTATGTGATGGGGTCAGGTGGCC
>CM042157.1:98820596-98838096 GCA_023376005.1 Doryteuthis pealeii | reverse complement strand
AGTCTAATGAAACATCAAAAAAAACAAAAAACAAGTCACAAATTAAATATTTGTATCGGGAAAAATATGTTCTTTTCTTAAGGTAACAGTAAAGGAGAAAAGACGTAGCATTTTTTTGGGGGGGTGAAGTTTTGAGAAAGGAGATTTTAAAAAGATAAAATAAATTACGTTTGTTTTACGTGGTGTAATGATTATCGTCCTACGAAATTGAATCGGTGATCCAAGTTACCAATCCGAAACGAGGCTGTTCTATTGAAAGCGAAAGCGAAAGTAGAATAGACAGACAAAAAAAAGTTGTGTTCATTTCTTTTTTCTGTCTATTCTACTTTCGTTTTCTTTCAATGGAACAGCTCGTTCCGGATTTGTAACTTGGATCACCGATTCAATTTCGTTGAACGATAATCATTACACCACGTAAAACAAATGTGTAATGTTTTTTTAATCTCCCTTCTCAAAAATAAACCCCCTAAAATGCTACGTCTTTTTGCCGTTACTGTTTCCTTAAGAAAAGAACATGAGAAAAATATCAATCCAACTATTCTCCCTCCAGCTATGGGTAAATATTAAGACAGACCGGGCTCTTTAATCTTGGTATGGCAACCGGTCTAGCAGAAGAAAAAGTCCTGTTAAACTTCGCTTAAAAATTGACCTTGTGTCACGTCCTACTCGTGTCGAGGGGTTGGGTAATTGCATATATTATCCATGGAGTCACCTGTTGGTGTAACGGTTATCATCATAGAAAGTGGACTCAGCTACCCAAGATCCAATCGTGGATTTGGCCTTTTGCATTTCACATAGGTTGGAAAGTTATAAATCCGACTATTCTCCTCCCTCCAGCTATGGGTAAAATAGTAGGACAGGCTGGGCTCTTTAAACCTTGGTATGGCAACCAGTCTAGGAGAAGGAAGAATTCTGAATTAGAACCAGTTGAACTATAGAAATTGATCTAGTGTCGGATCTTACTCGTGGCGGTGGGGTTGGCATACAAACATACAAACATACAGACTAACGTATATACACACAGACAGGTAATAAAGATATAGAAATATTGTCTTTGAAAATATCTCATTTGAGAACTTTATATCATTCCTTCCGCTTTTGTTCTTAATTAATTCATCGCAATCTACCCTGATGATCCTCATTGTGAAACTCGAATAGGTTATGTGATTATACCTTTTGACTAAATCCGTATTGAACACTCTTATAACCCAGACTTATTCGGTTAATTATTTTATCGATCGTCGAAGTTGCGACTAACTCGATATTTTACATTCTCCAATGACACCCAGTTTTCATACCTATATATAATATATATATATATATATATATATATATATATATATTATAATATAATCCTAATAAATCCCGTAGTTTATGCCCTCTTTTATGTTGTTTACATCTGTATAGCAGTGCTTTAATAGTTGAGCAGTTCTGTTTTTTAATATAAAGTATCGCGTAATATTCCATCAATTGATACGGCAATCACCTCAGTGGGTCATTTAATGCCGATAAAGTTTCGAAATAAATCAATTCTTAATGGATAATTTTTCTATTTAACTCACAGATGAGACCTAACAGGTACTACCACTCCGGGTCAGAGTGCAATGGTGATGAAGGGGTGCTCTACATTCCCCAAAACTCCAAAACTGGAACCTCACCATCCGATAGAGTTTACGTTATTCCCAGGACATGTAGACCCGCAGCCACCGCCTTCTAGCACTCATATGATAAAAAGGGGTTGGGGCTTGCCATTAGGGTTGGAAAATCATATAGGTGCTAGGGTTGACGTGACCAGCCGATTGATCGAGGGGCCTCTCCGATAGCCCAAAGATAGGGCCAAAGTGGAGTATTGCATATCATGAACTACTCATACCTGGGCTCTATCCTTAAGCATCGCCCCATTAAGTGCAGAGGTGCAGTCGGTGCATTCTTCCATCAATTGAATACGCATCACATTATACAAACGCTTGACCAACCACTTTTTACAATTCACCGTCTGAACATTGCCTATTTTCTCCAGCAGATAGATGCTAAGGTTTGGCTTATATATAACGTACAAATAAAGTGGGAAGTTCAATCTACTTCTCACACTCTCTAATCCCTCTCTTTATACTCACAGAGAAACTAGCATATATAAGATGTATTTGATCAAGATATATATAGAGAGAGGGGCAATGACAGGCAGAAGGTGAAGTAAGAGACTAAGTTAGCTTTTAACTTTTGATTTAATTCGCTTTGCAAATACACTTTTTCCTGATCACAATTATCTACTCAGAACTCAAAAGGTCACGATTTTCTAATATATATATATATATATATATATATATATATATATATATATATATATATAGTAAAGAAATAACAAAAGACTTAGAGATTTAGCGTTATAGTCTATTTCAGGGAGCTTAGACAAAGTGTCTAACTCTCCCAACTCATCAGATGCGAATGAGTCGGGAGAGTTAGACACTTTGTCTAAGCTCCCTGAAATAGACTAAATCTCTAAGTGTTATTTCTTTACTTATATATTTGCTCTGTGACTCTAACATTAAGAGCACACATTGAGCTCTCAAACTGCGACGGGTTTTTAAATAAAACTCTTGTGTCGTAAGGAAGATTTCTTCTCTGGACTTTTGGATTATATACATTATATATATATATATATATATATATATATATATATATATATATATATGTGTGTGTGTGTGTGTGTCTGTGAGAGAGAGAGAGAGAGAGAGTGAGTGAGAGTGTGTGTGCGTGCGCACGCGCGCGTGTGTGTACCTATATACACAATGATCTCTCAATGTTTTTCTTATTATTATAATATATAAATTATATAATTATATAATAGTATTAATGACTAACACCTGTGTGTGTGTGTGTGTGTGTGCGTGTGTCTTACACACACACACAAACACACATACACATATCCATATATTCAAACACACACATGCACACCACCCTTCCCCTCTTCTTTTCTTACTCTGTTTCCCTCTTTTTCTTCCTCTGAGATTTTGTTATAATTTCCATATAAACACATTTCAAACTAATTTCGTCAAATTAATTTCATATCTCAAAACCGTTTTCATTTGAGTTGACATCGAATCATCATTTTCATTCGAATGTTCTATCTGGCTCTTCTTACCCTCCAATCCCACTTCAATTAATAGTGTTTGCCTTTCTCATTTATACCAAATCCTTGCCACCCCCTCTCTCTCTCTCTCTCTCTCTCTCTCTCTCTCTCTCTCTCTCTCTCTCTCTCTCTCTCTGTATATGTATGTGCGTGCGTGTTTCTCTATTCATTATCACTGCTTTTTCTTTTTCTTCTCCCTCCTCTTTTCTCTTTCATTTAATATCAGATCTCTCTGTCTTCTTTTCCTCTCTGTCTCTGTCTCTGTCTCTCTGTCTCTGTCTCTGTCTCTGTCTCTGTCTCTCTCTCTCTCTCTCTCTCTCTCTCTCTTGATTTCATCTCAAATATATTTTCCCCAGACTCTTGTCACCTTTTCATTCTCATCTTCCATTAAGCATCTCTGTCAGTCGCTTGTCATCCCGGCATTCCTTTGATACGTTCATCTCTCTCTCCCCCCCCTCAATACAGGCCTTCCTTTTTTTTCTTTCAAAAAATTCACCACACTATTTCTTCATTTGACAACTATCATTCCCAGTTGCTATAGACACACAAGGGAAGTTTTTATTAATAAAAACAGAGAGAGAGAGAGAGAGAGAGAGAGAGAGAGAGAGAGAGAGAGAGAGAGAGACGTCGCTAACAAAGTTAAAGTACTCCTGCACACAAAGATAAACCGAAAAATGAAGACAATACCATTCTTAGCACTGACGCAACACTGACAGTTGTAGAGACTGTTGGGAATGAAGACGATTGTTCCCGCCAGTTAGAAACTTATGTACTTCCGTCTCGCTGATTTTTTTTGTCTTTTCTCTTCTACTTTTATTTCCAGTTTCTACTTTCACTTTCGTTTTCAATAGAATTGCCGCTTCTGTCTTTGCCAAGCGGAAGGAAGTGGAAGGATTATGTACGGCAGAAACCAATCAAACTGAAAGGGATAAAATGCATAATAGTTAAACGGAAGAGGACGACACCGAATAAATGACTCACTGATTGTGGATTTTAAAACGCGGGAACGGGGATGTGAGGGCGGCGGGTCTCGCAGCAAAAATGAAACGAAAGATGTGTGCGGTTGGATAATTGTTCACGTGCTGACCCCTGGCGGTTGGATTGGAGAACAGCTGTGCTCGTTTTGAGTTGCTACGATATCTACTCTTTAAAAAAATAAATAAAGAAAGAAAAAAAACAGTAAAAGAAAGAAACTTTGACATGCAACAATTTTTTTAAATTTATTTATTCATTAAAAAAAAAAGATCTTTTTTTTTTTTTTTTTTTTTTTTTTTCTTTTTACATTGGTTCCTTTTTGCTGGAAAAGGATCTTTCCTGATCTTTCATTTAGCAGAAAGGAAATCTGTCGTAAATCCGAGAAGAGATCTCAAGAGCGAACATTGTACTAAGATATCGAAATTCCCCTCGCACAACACGTGTTTAACGGAAGCTTATATTAGTTCTTTAAAAGACCATGCCTCTCCCACTATCGCTTGTGTTCGTAACTCGCGTATACCTTATCCGCTAGGCCAGTGGTTCTTAACATTTTTCTATTCCAGCACCCTTAAAAGTGTTTTGCTCTGACCCCCACAATTTATACTTTTGTTCAAAAATATAGAATGTGAATCCATACTACAGTTTTGCCAAAGAACAACACACACACACACACACACACACACACACACATATATATATATATATATATATATATATATATATATATATATATTTCACTCTAAATCTAATATATGTAAACAATAAAAATAAAAAAGTAAAGTCCTCAGGGCGGCCATAATGTCGGTATCAGCCAGACAGCGAGGGAGTCGATCCCCTTTTCACTAGCGGTAAACCAAGGAGATTATTTTAGCATCTGAGGTGGAGCGCCACACCTAACATCAGCTCCTTACTTTACCGCACAGAACCCTGTGTTACTCATACGCTGAGTTGGCGGGGACTGATATCGAACTTGTGGTTTCTAGACGAAAACTCTACCGACTGACAAACGAAAAAAATGTAATCTACATTTGTACGGACGCTTCTCGCATCCCCGGGAATGATGCTTGCATCCCCGAGGGGTGCGAGCCCTCTTACGAAATAAATTGCAACAAGTTTCTTTGACTTTCTGAAATTCCCAGAGTAGAGTTACCCAACTTGTAAACCTATCGGTGAGGCTTATACACTGACTGTATAAGATAATGACTTTGTAATATATAATGAGTAGTTTATTATTATTATTTTTTGTATTTACTTATGATGAAGGGGCCGGTTTAGCTCAGTCGGTAGAGCACTGGACTAGGAATCACAAGATTCTTGGTTCGATACCGACCCTCGCCAATTTAGCGTATGAGTAGCACAAGGATCAGTGCGGTAAAGTGAGGAGCAGATGGTAGGTGTGGGCTCCACATCAGACGCAGAAACAATCTCCTAACGTTAGTGAAAAGGGGATATACTTCCTCGCTGTTTGGTTGATAGGCCACCCTGATTTAGGCCACCCCGACGACTTTACTTACTTACTTATGATGAAATGTGAAGAGTTCTACAAATCGATTGATCATTTAATCAGTAAAAATCAAAACCTAAATTTTCTAATGTTCCCTATTATAAACATATTAAAGTGTATGCGCGATTTAAATGCTCAATGGCTTTATATTTCTGAGTTATAAGTTGATACGTACATAACAAAACAGACGCAACACAGTCTTCATGGCGTAGTCGTTAACGTACTGGACTATGACATTGTTGTAAGCGGGTTCAACCTTCAGTCGCTTATTAAGTTCATTTTCGGATTAATACCCTTGGGAAAGGTATGAGTACCCCCCATTCTCCACCTATGGGTTAAATAGTACCACCATTCTTCTTCTATAAGGATGGTTTGGCATTAAATAACCCACAAAGCTTGATGTGCCATTAAACAAAGAAACCAAACCTAATAATGATAATTCTTTGTAAACAATTATAGCTTTAACTCTTTGCCAACCAAATGTCTGCACCAAATTTTCTTGGTATTTTTTACCTGTATGATAGGATATTTCAAAGTTCACAATCTATTCACCTCAGATCTAATTCTATTCAAATAACGTCATATCATTATTGTAATCTGAGTCACGTGCGAGATCCGCCGTCAGCGGTTTACGGTAGGATCGCAGGGGTGTGAGAGCGGCCTAAAGTAGACAAAAAATTAAGTAACTATTCTTATTACAAATAATTTGAAAACATCTGGTTTGAAGTATTCTTATTAGATACAAATAACGTTCAAATGTATTAATTTGGTCTATAGATGTACCCTAATAGGTACTACCACTCTGGGTCAGAGTAGTTCTGGGATTAATTGCAACGAAGGGGTGACTACATACTCCCTAGAGTTCCAGAACTGGAGCCTTACCGCTTAACTCTTTGCCTACCAAATCCCCCCCCCCCCTGACGGCTGTACCAAATTTTCTTGGTATTTTTTACCTGTATGATGGGATATTTCAAAGTTCACTATCTATTCACCTCAAAACTCATCCAATTCAAATAAAGTCCTATTTTATTGTAATATAAGTCCTTCTGCTCAATTATAATGAACTAACCATCAACAGATTACAATAGGTTCGCAGCGGTGGGAGAACCGCTGAGAGCGGTTTAAAGTAGGCAAAGAGTTCATGTATGTATTTACCTAACCCTGCCATCATGAGCCTGATGTGGCACAAGGTCAATTTTAAAGCTGGTTTAAATTTAGTTTTACTTCTCCTAGACTGGTTACCGAACCACGGCTTTAAAAAAAGTATGCCCAACAGACCTAGTTGACCTATAGATGGGACCCTAACATGTACTACCACTCCGGGTCAGAGTGGACAATGGCAATGTAAGGGTGACTTACTCCCCATATTCCAGAAAGTTGCCATCAGATGCTGTTTAGTGTTATATACAAGACACTGGTGATCAAAGATTAAAGATTAAAGAGCCCAGCCTGCCCTACTATTTACCCATAGCTGGAGGAAGAATATTTGGATGCATACCTCTCCTAACTGAGGAGAGAAGAGATGCATTCATGCATTTTCCAAGGGCATTAGCACGAAGTGAAACACCAAGAACCTGGTCTGGGATTTGAACTCCGATCACCGATTTACCCACAACAATAAAACGCTAGGCGTGCCTCACCACCGAATGTAGATTGATGTCATACCCAGGACACTCCCTATTTTTGTTGGGAGTGGTCCTACCCTACTGCAGGGTATCCAGTCAACGTATTCTAGATTCTAATGAGAAGATATGAGATAATAGAGGTATAGGGAGCGAATAAATAATTGTCTTTTGTTGTATAGGGGGCGTAACTGTTACCGGTCGCATGTTAATCTGACAATCCATTGTGGTGTCTTTTTTTCTCACTATTCTTTCAACGGTAAAGACGTGCTTTTTTAACTCTGGATGGACGTTGCATCTCGCCTCGTCATTAAAACGTAACGCCCACATTGTCATGACACAGTAGAGCCAGCATGACTCTACCCTATGCCGTAATCATCTTTATCAAGTAAGACTTTTACCGTTTTAAACCCCTTTCATATACTGCTTGTTCGTCGATTAATCTTTGAATATATTTATATTATGGGCCAGTTTTTAGGATTCCGTAAATCACATGTAGTCGGGATATTAATTTCTAAGCATTTGTAGAGAGACATTAAATATTTACCATAGTTAGAAATATCTACTAGCAGCACCTGTGGATATAACGTATGATAATTTAATCATTACAAAGTTTGATATGTTTACTTAAGAGCTATTGTGAAATAGTTCAATATGTAAAAATATAATAATCTTGATTTAACTCTCTCTCTCTCTCTCTCTCCCTCTCTCTCTCTCTCTCTCTCTCTCTCTCTCTCTCTCTCTCTCTCTCTTTCTTTCTTTTTTCTTTTCATTATATTTGATTGAAAAAGATTAACGTCATCGCTTCCGCTCGCTCACACCCTCTCTCTTTTTCCCCCTAATCTATTTGTTTCTTTCTTTATTATATTTTTCTGTGTAGCATGTCCTTTTCTCCCTTTTCTTTCTTTATAATAAAAAAACGAATACTTTTAAAACAACATTTATCTCCCTTTAAAATAAACATAAAAGCCAATCCCTCGCATTCCTCATTTATTATTTTGTTGTTCGTGTTGCATAATCTATATTCAATTTTTTGGAATCCAATATTTAATGCTTTAGGGGCCGGGTTAGTTCAGTCGGTAGAGTGTTCGGCTAGAAACCGCAAGGTTCTTTGTTCGATACCGGCCCTCGCCCACTCAGCGTATGAGTAACCCAGGGATCTGTGCGGTAAAGTAAGGAGTTGATGGTAGGTGTGGCGCTCCACCTCAGACGCAAAAACAATTGTTGTATACTCTCTTTACTTCTATTATTCTTCTGCTCATTTTGGTATCTTACGTACTTCTTCTAGCGTCGGGACTTCGTCTTGGGGATTTCGTGTCTGGCCTTCCATTTGGGGATTTTTCTTTATCATAAGCCTTGGGTCATTGGTAGTTTTTAGATAATAACCGAAGACTTCGATTTGCTTTAGATCATATTTTATACCGAAATCCCCACCAGACTACCTGCGCAGATTGAGTCGGCCGTGCGCTTAACACGACTTACCACCTTCGTAGTTTTGGCCGATCTAAACTAAACTCTTTCTAATCTAAACCGGAAGAGGGTCTTCTCCACCAATTCTCACGGTATCAACCGGAAGGATCAGGATGAGGTCAAGCCTTGTCACTCAATCCTTCAAGGCAGCCGGCTGCAACTAATAACAGCCATTTTGGTTTCTACTCTACTGTAAATAAGTGTTAGGGTACTAACAATAATATAACACAATCTCCTTGGTCTAGACTGGATAGACTCTCTCGCTGATTGGCTGATACCGACATTAGGCCACCCCAACGACTTTACTTTTATTTATTTAATGCTTTACATTGATCTGTCAAATTTTTATTTCCAAATATTCTCTCAATATGGAATTTTAAGTTATTAAAAGATTTCTGATTTGCAAAATTTTAACTGATGTTGTAGCTTCGGTTCTGAGAAAAATCAAACTATTTTTTTGGTACAAGTAATGTTCAATATATGTGAAATAATAATAGAATTTTTTTTTTATCATAGATGCAGTGCCACATCGGATATTGATTGTGCTATGAAAAAATAAAAAATCATCAATAACTTGAAATTAGTTGACTTTAAGACTTTTTGATAGCACTTTTGGATAAATTGATTTTATAAACCAATTTTTGTAGGGAAACTCTAGAACTCATTTTAAAGACAAAAATAAATGACAAAAAGTCGATATTTTTTGCGAAAGACAAGAAAAAAATTTGAAGAGCTAAAAATCGACATAACTCCGCCAATTTTTTAATTGGAAGCTCAAATTTTGGGGATTGTCTAACTTTAACATAATCCACACCTTTACAAAATTTCAGAAAAATTGAAGGAGTGACATGGCCTGGATGATTTGACATGGAATTACCCATTTACCAATTACTCCGTATGAGCAGGATGTGACACATGGTCAATTTCATAAGCGGAGTTTTGAATTCAGAGTTTTCCTTTTCCTAGATCAGTTGCAATACTAAGGCATAGAATGCATTTAAGGTCGTTGACAATTATCCTGAAATAAGTTGCTTGGATTTAATAACTGAAGGAACACTACAGGCGAGGATATCTACTCAGATTACATCCGGTACATATAGCATAAATGCGCCCTGGCCTCTTGCCCTAAAAAAAACACGCTAAGCGGTGCCAGCCGAATATCCTACCTGCGCCACTATTTAACTCCCTAGCTGTCTGAAGGCGTTTTTCCCGAAAGTTAATGCGATATGAAAGCGATATTTTACACCTTCCAAATCTTTTCTTGACAAGTAAATGTAAATATTTTAACACCACCACCACCCACCTTAAAAATGTTTCCTAGTGGTTTGAAGGCGTTTTTTATCGACAAATAACTTTTTTGGTGGTTTGAAGGCGTTAAAAGTAAGCCACCACAGGTTTTTTTTTATCGACAAGTAAATGTAAATATCTTAAAGAGGGGGTAGCCTATCACCCGTCATCCCCCAAATTTTAGTAACCTTCCACTATTGTCCTCATCTTGAAGAACCTGTGGATATACCACAGTTTAATAATTTAATTATTACTACGTTTGATATGTTTACTTAAGAGCTACTGCCAAATAGTTCAATTTATAAAAGTATAGTAATCTTGATTTAAGTCTTGCTCATTTTTTTTCCTTTTATTCATATCTTCATTATGTTCGATTGAAATAGATCAGTGTTATTGCTTCCACACGCTCATCCCCTTTATATTCCCTTTACTCTCTTTCTTTCTTATTATTTTTTTCTGTGTAGCATGTTCTTTTTCTTCCCTTTCTTTTTTATGATAAAAACGGAATGGTCTATTATTTAGCTGAGGGGACGATACTCATCAGAAATAAGACTTCAGCAGATAAGCAACACCAGATAATCAGGATTTACATTTTTTAATTTCATCTTGGACGATTTGGACATTCTCATTTTTAACCAGAGGATGTTGCAGGATGAACAAAACCCAAAAATCTCCACCCTGTCGGCTGGGGCGTTAGAATACACCGACTGCACCTCTGCAGAGAGGTAAAACTCCCCCAATGGGGCCATATGTTGGCCGTGGGTGGCGACCCGTGATGCTCAAGGATAGAACCCAAGTGGATGAGCGGTCCATGACATGCAGTACTCCACTTTGGCCCTTACTTAGGCTAGATGGGCGGTTGGAGAGTCCCCCTCCGATCAATCGACTGGTCACGTCAAGCCCTAGCACCTATATGATTGCCCCAATCCTATTGCCCTTATGGCAAGCCCCAACCCCTTTTTATCATATGGGTGCTAGAAGGCGGTGGCTGAGGGTCTACATGTCCTGGGAATGACGTTAAACTCTATCTGATGGTGAGGTTCCAGTTCTGGAGATTTGTGGAATGTGGAGCACCCTTTCATCACCGTTGCTCCCTGGTTCACTCTGACCCGGAGTGATAGTACCTGTTAGGTTCCCATCTATGGGTTAAATAGAAAAATGTATTTATAAAAAAATTGTATTATCCTTTAAGAATTGATTTATTTCGAAACTTTATAGGCATTAAATGACTCACTGAAGTTGATATGCCGTAAAACAAAACAAACCAAACCAAAAATCTATATATTAATAATCGTGTTCCTTATTTGTACATAAGGAACGCGATTATTAATATAACGATTTTTGGTTTTGTTCATCTCATCATATTAGAAAAAGCATCTCTTGTCGTGGTTGTCACAATCGGCGCAATTGTCGCCATGTTTCTGCTTCAAGGATTCTTTTCCGATCAGTGTTTTTGGAATATTAAGTGTGACTGATTTTAAATAGAAACGTTTTTTAGAGAGAGAGGGGGGTAGGGAGAGGGATCAAAAAATAAAGAGAGAGAGAAAGAAGAAAGAAAGAAAGAAGAAAGAAGAAAAGAGGAAAAAGAGAGAGAAAGAGAGGTAGAAAGAGAAAAGAGAGAGAGAGAGAAGAGAGAGAGAAGAGAGAGAGACGAGAGAGAAAGGGAGAGAAAGAGGAGAAAAAGTGGGAGAGAGAAAGAAAGAAAGGGAGAGAAAAAGAAACAGAGGGAGATAAATAGAGAGAAAGTGAGGGAGAGAGAGAGATAGACAAAGGGACAAAGAAAAGGAGAGGGAGGGAAAGAGAGAAAGAGAGATGAAGAAAGAGAGCGAAAGAAGAGAGAGAGGAAGAGAGAGAGGGGGAGAGGGGGTAGAGAAAGAAAGAGAGAGAGGAAGACAAAGAGAAGAAGAGAGAGAGAGAGGGGTAGAGAAATAGAGAGAGAGAAAGACAGAGAAAGAGACATAGAAAGAAAGAGAGAGAGAAGATGGCCAAATTTAATATTCCTATCGATTTCTCTGGCTTACTTTTTTGTTCATGATGGGGAGAATTGGAGATGCTAACTGTGGGGGGTGGGTGGGTGGGGGGGTGATGGGTGATGTTGAGTTTCCACCCAGTAATTTTCGCGCCAATCCGATTAGAAGAGACAGACTTGACGAAAAGAAGTGTCAGATAGGACAGTCGCCATTACAAACACTTTGTCACTATGTTTACATTTATCTATTTATTTCGATTGGTTCAATAAATAAAATAAACACACACACACACACACACACACACACACACACACACACACACACACACATACACACACACACACATATATATATGTGTGTGGGGAGGTGTAATAATAATAATAATAATGCGATGCAAAGAAAACAAGAAAGGCACGTGGAGAGAAGTGAGGGGTTGGGTGGAAGAGGGGGTGGTGGAAGGGATAAAAATGATAACGGGACGTGGAGATATTAGAAGAAGAAGAAGAAGAAGAAGAAGAAGAAGAAGAAGAAGAAGAAACCGTAAAGAAAGAAAAAACTACATTGAATGTAAAAAGAAGAAGAAAGAAAGAAAGAAAGAAAGAAAGAAAGAAATACGTTAACAAAAAAAGAAAAACACAGTAACAAGAAGAAGAAGAAGAAGAAGAAGAAGAAGAAGAAGAAGAAGAGGGAGGAGGAGGAGGAATTGGCAGAGTAGGGGGATGAGGAGAAAGAAGAATAGCAAGAGGGAATAGAGAATAGATAGAATAAAAGAGAGAGAAAGAAAGAGAAAGGGACAGAAGGGAGATAGATAGATAGATAGATAGATAGAGAGAGAGAGAGAGAGAGAGAGAGAGAGAGAGAGAGAGAATACTCAAGTGAGGAAAGAAAGATGGCGAACAAGGAAGAAAATTATGTCGACGAAGAAAGAAGGAAATACGTTTAAAACAGATAAATAAATGAAATAGAGTATCTGAAGTGCGGTGGGGTGGAGGGTAGTTGATAAGAGAAAATAGAACAAAAGAGATGGTGACCATGACGTTGCCGTCAAGAATTTTCAAAAAAATAATAAATACGAAGACAAAAAAAATATATATGCTGTTTCATTCTCACAGCGTCAAAATGTCTTTTTTTTCTTCTTTCTTGGATTTTTGGTGTCAAAAGACATTTTGTTTATCATCAGCAAATTTTTCTGACATTTTATTTCTACCACTACCCACCCCCACCCGCCGTTCCACTTCCACCTTCTCTCTTCCCCACCCCTCTGTTCCACCCTCACTCCTTTCTTTCTTTCCTTCTCTCTCTCTCTCTCTCTCTCTCTCTCTCTCTCTCTCTCTCATTAGTACTTACGATTCTCTAAATCTCTTCACTTTGAAATGCTTTCTTTCTATCTCTCTGTCTCTATCTCTGTCTGTATTTCTGTCTGTCTGTCTCTGTCTCTGTCTCTCTCTTTCTCTCTCTCTCTCTCTCTCTCTCTCTCTATATATATATATATATATATATATATATATATATATATATTTCTGTATACCTTACTCTATTTGCCACTCTAATTAACTATGTCCTCTCTCTCTCTCTCTCTCTCTCTCTCTCTCTCTCTCTTCTCTCTCTCTTACACACACACACGCGCGCACGCGCGCACTTACTCTTTCCCTACCCCTCTATTTCCCTCTCTGTCTTTATTATGTATTTTTTCACTGTCACTCTCTTTTTGTATCTTTTCGCCCCCCCTCTCTCTCTCCAATTATTGATGTTAGTAATAGTCGGAACCAAATATAATGATATAACTTAGAAATAACAGTTTATTGTTTGCAATCTCCTGGATCCCGTATGCCGGGTAAGAGACTATTGTAAGAACATCCTTTTCTGAGCTAAGCTGAGTATGTACTTTGTTTCTTCGAAAATAAGATCTACCGGCAAAATAAGACCACGCGTGATTTTTCAGGACACTTTTAATATAACCCCCTCCCCTTAAAATAAGCCCTAGTTGAGAGCAATAACATTCCAGAGGATAATGATATGATTAGTTTTAAATGAATTGTTGTTTATGAGTTTTTAAATGAAAGAAAATGTTAATGGTAAATAAACGTGGATCGTTTTTGGTAATTTCTGTTTATTTAGACATTTCGTGATTTTCTACTTCTAAAATAATCCCTAGTGTTATATTTCGGAGTGAAATTTAATATAAGCCCTGTTTTATTTTCAGGGAAACACGATACCTTAGCGACAAAAACAAAATAATAGATTAGTCAAATAATAAAAATTCTTGATAATGGTTCAGAAAAGAACCGAAAGTACTTGGTTTACCAATAATAACTATTTCGGACAACTGATTAATGCCTTTCAAGATGATAACATGAAAGAAATTGTTTAAAAAAAACTGAAAAGAAAATGAATTGAAAACTAAGGATTCCATTATTTTTAACCAAATTTGTTTGAATGAAAAAGTGTATGAGTATCACAGTGATCTGTGCGTTAAATTGACGAGCTGATGATAGGTGTGGTGCTCCACCTCAAATGCTAAAAAATACTTTCTCCTTGGTCTAGTGCTATTGAAAAGTGGATAGACTCCCTCGCTGTCTGGTTGATACCGACTTTAGGCTACCCCGACGACTTTACTTTTTATATTCTTTTTTTAGTAAAATAAAGCAATTCAAATTCCCCACCGTTTGAGACTAAACTAAGCTTTTTTTAAAATAACAACAGACTATATAAACTAAGCAATAATGAGCCTGTCCAGTACCAGGATGGGTGACCATTAGTAACAGCAGGTAATGTAAGCAATCTGAGACCACTTTGTCAAGCTGAATAAATATGGATAATGTGTAATACTAAAAATAATCAAGGGGAATAACTAAGATGTGAGTAGCCTCCCTTGGACAATTACCAATACTCATTATATGAAAAGATGTGGACAAAAATAATTTTTTTCATCGTCAGTCGTTTATTTCATTTTTATTTTATTTGCTTTTATTTTATTTGTTTTTTGTTTTTTATTTTGTTTTTTTTGTTTGTTTTTCCTTGCTTGTTTGTGTTATTTATACATCTACTAGCAGGACCTGTGGATATACCACAGGAGGATAATTTCATTATTACAACGTTTGAAATGTTTACTTAATTGCAAAATAGTTCAATATTTTAAAAGTATAATAATAATCTTGATTTAACTCTCTCTCTCTCTCTCTCTCTCTCTCTCTCTCTCTCTCTCTCTCTCTCTCTCTCTCTCTCTCATTTTTTCTTTCTTTCCTCCTTTACCACTTTTCATTAAACATTATAGCGTTATCACTATATAATATATCACATTTTATCTTTTCATTGAAACAGATTAGCGTTATCGCTCCCGTGCGCTCACCCCCTCTCTCTATCTTCCCCATACTCTCTTTGTTTCTTATTACATTTTTCTGTGTAGCATTTCCTTTTTACTCCCTTCTTTCTTTAAAATAAAAACGGAATGGTTCTGATTATCTGGTGTGCTTATCCGCCGAATAGTTATTTCTAGTGTATGTATCAACTCAGCAAAATAATGGACTCGTCCATTTGTATAATAAAGAAAGATAAGGAAGAAAAGGGACGTGCTACACATAAATATGTAATAAGAAAATAAGAAAGAGAGTAGGAGAAAGATAGAGAGAGGGGGTGAGCACGGGGAAGCGATAAGGCTAATCTGTTTCATTCGAACAATGAAAAGATGAAAAGAAGCAAAGAAAAAAAAAGAGTGAGAGAGTTAAATCAAGATTATTATACTTTTATATATTGAACTATTTGGCAATAGCTCTGGAATGAATATATCAAACGTTGTAATATTTAAATTAGCATACTGTGGTATATCATCTGGACCTGGTACTATTTACTAAAAGCATAAATTATTTATTAAGGATTATGGACCATATGACCTTTAGGCCCCCTTTTTGATTCAGATGGACATGTTTTTCATTTACACCGTCAATATCTGGTTGTTTGTTAGGGGTTAGGGTTAGGGATTAGGGTTAGGGTTTGGGGTTAGTTTTATAATTTTAAAAAATCTCTAAAGATCGTTTGTTAACAAACAACCGGATATTGACGATGTAAATGAAAAACATGTCCTTCTGAATCGAAATCAAAAAGGGGTGCCTAAAGGTCATATGGTCCAGGATTATTATTAGTTCGGTGAAACCATATAATTGTGTGTAAACAAATGATTATTATTAAATAGAAATAATTACTTGAAACAATAAAATCATTAAAGAAATGTTTGTGTGAATGTTTATTGTCGCTATCAAAATATCAAATA
This sequence comes from Doryteuthis pealeii, assembly GCA_023376005.1. NCBI lineage: Eukaryota > Metazoa > Mollusca > Cephalopoda > Myopsida > Loliginidae > Doryteuthis > Doryteuthis pealeii. The sequence goes on along the minus strand of CM042157.1, from coordinate 98,821,871 downwards.
CAAAATTCCTATTCACTAGGTAATACCAAAATTTCGTCTGCTATTCATTTTAAAAACAAATTGAAATTAATTAAATCTATTATTTAAGGTCAAACTTTTGTTTAAATCGATAAGAAGTAACATAATGACCATCATTAAAAAAAGAAAAATATCATTATATATGCAGTTTATTTTTAATACATTTAAAAGGAATTTTTTTTTTGTCAATTTCGATCCATTTGGCCATTTTGGCTCTTTTTAAATGGCTTGTAATGGCTTATTTACAAATTTAACGTAACATTCGCGATTGCAAAAAAATTTACCAAAAATCAGGTAATTATCCGGTTTTAATGAAATTTTCCGTATTGATTTATCAATTAATGGATTTTATAATGCGTTAGTTATTTTATTTCAAAACTTTAATTAAATATTTTTGCTATGAAAAAATAATATATAAAATTTATTTAAAATAAAAAATATTCTAATGTTAAGTTTAAAATGTTATATTTTTAGATTCTAGAAATAAATATCTATTTAATGCAAACCTTACTTTAGTTAAACAAAGTATTGAAAACGTAACCCTCCCCCTTTTTTAAGCAGAAAAAATGTCGATGTATATTTTTTTTTCTTTTATAAGATAATAGCCAATTAAATAATTATCGAAATGAGTAAAAAAGAAATCTCCCCCAAAATTTTTTTCCGATTTTCGGTACTTATTTTCTTATATAATATTCCACTTAAATTTTTTTCTATTTACAACTTCGGTCTTTTTAGCTTTTTATTTATACTGTAATTAGTATCAAACAAGAACTAAATCGCCAATATTTTACACCTCCAAAGTAATGGGGGTCAAAATTAAGTGACCTGAAAAAGATGAGAAAGTTGTGAAATAAAATGAATAATGCATTGTAAAGATCAGTCTTTGATAAATAAACACTGAAAATTTCATTAAAATCCAATAATTCACTGATTTTTGGGGAATTATTTTCTGTAGGGGGGGGGGGCTAAAGATATTTTGTTAAAAACGCATTTTAACGTCAATTTTGGGACTACCTACTATCCACTGATCTAAAACCAAATATTAACAAATTCATACAGGACAAATGGCAAAAATCATGGGACGATCAAATATACAACAAGCTCCACCATATGCAAGATTCCATCGGTGAGTGGCCGGCATGTCGCAGAAGAAACTCTCCAGACTTCGTATTGAGCACACCTACATAATCTATTCGCACCTACTAAGACACTCCAGTATGTTCAATATGCAAAGTAGTGTTCACAGACAAAATCATC
>CM042157.1:98808096-98818096 GCA_023376005.1 Doryteuthis pealeii | reverse complement strand
CATTCAGCATCAATTATTGATTTATCTTAATTTTAAAAATGTTAAGTTATGTTTTCCTCGAGTTTCATTTTTATTCAAATTATTAATCCCTGTTGAGAAATGAAAAATATATACATTGGACTTTATTTCATATCAATTAATAATGGAGATTCGCTTCCGGTTTTTGTCTGTAACAAAAACTACGTCACTGCTTATGTCACATTACCCAAAATCGTCATAACATAGAATAAATACACTCAAAATTTGAACATGCAACATTAGACAGTCTTCATTGTTTTTAAAAACAAGTTTTAATAAATACATGACTGGTATTATATATCTATATATAGTTTGTTTTATTTTGATACATATTTAAAGTTTACATTTAAAATTGTTTTATTTTTTAATCCTTTAATGAATTTGATGATTTTACTTACTTAGGGTACAAACTCGCTGACATTGAATTTTTTACTCCCACACCTCAGGCAATATGTTTCAAAAATCAAATTTTTACATCGCCCGGAGGATGTTTTGTATTTTGCTAGTTCGATTAATATCTATCCGGTACACTATGATAAAAATTCACGCCCCTGAATTCATAGTCTATAATTAATGTCTGTGTGAATGCCGAAGAAAATTGCAGGAGACATGCTGTCACTTGATTCAAAGCGACAACCCAGTAGATTTGGAAGGCATTTATTCTTATTTATTTATTTATTTATTTATTTTTTTTTTTTTTTGAAGTCGGTGCTATTTTCGGAGTTTCTGCCTGGAATGTGGAGCGTACACGATACGACATCACGCCTGGAGACCTTGGAGAAATGAGATTTTCTTCTTTCACTTGAATCAATCCGTGTAGAGAGCGTTTTGTTTTTTGGAAGGCATTATCTTTGAACGTCACCAATTCGCTTTTGTTTAAAGCGTCTAAAATTTGCACAAAACAAACCACGATGATAAACAAAAAACAAACAAAAAAACAAATTTAAAATAAATAAAGATAAATCAGCAAAACAAAATACAAACAAACAAAAAACAAACAAAAAAAAAAGAGCTTTTGTTGTCATTTCGATATTTATAATCGTTCGTGAATCAAAAGCGAATCTTCTATTCTTTGTCCGTAGTTTCGTATTTTTATTTTCATCAAGATATCACAACACTTTTTCTTCTTCTTCTTCTTTCTTATTGTTTAACGCAGTTGATTCTCTGTAATTATCGGCTGCGTATTGCAACAATCACTGGTGACATATATATGTTTGCATTTGATCATTTTCAATGCAGTTTATTTGCTTTTTTGCTTTTTTATTCATTTATTGTGAATTCGCGCGCTTTGTTCAAATCTTTATGTTTATTGTCGTCTGCTTGTTCCAAGAGAGATGACCGAAGTGCCGGCAAAGAAACAGCCAGGCAGAGGATGAGGGGATGAGGCGGACGGAATGTTGGATGTGAGGGGGGGATAAGAGAGTGGGGTGGGGGTAGTGTGGAAGATGCGTAGTAAAAGAATTAAAACAGTTTTCAAATATTCAAATCAGAGTAAATCACGTGTCTTTATCAAAATGCACTATTCACTGCAGCATATACATTCCAGCCTCTTGTTTTTATCTATATATCTATACAAGTTTATTCTTGAGCATTCATTTCGTCTCGTCTATATATATATATATATATATATATATATATATATATATATATATATATATATACTAGAAAAAACGTGACCGTTGGGTCACCCATTGAGCCCGGGTTACATTGTTGGAAAAATCACATGATAATATTATTTCGCTAATTTAAAGTTTTCCCAAACTGTCCAAATAAGTTATTTAAACTGGAGTAAACATTTTCATTTGACCAAAGGAAAAACAAGAGAAGGGTCACTTAGTTAATTTCTAATTACAGGTAATTATGATTTTAATCATGGATATCCATGACAATCTCTCGCCAACCTTAGTCTATCATTCATTGCTCTCAGGAGGTCCTCTGCACGGCATCCAGTATCTGTGCAGAGTCGGTCAATGTACGTCTTTGTTCAACAGTCCACATTGGCGTGCCTGTGTGCTCGTTTTCATAGAAAAAGTCACAAGTTTGTCCTTGATCCTCCAGAGTTGTCCAGCAATGTCTTGTTCATCTTACTCGGATGGTTTGTGTGATAAGTGGCAAGTGGCTATACAGCTGCTTTCTAGTGGGGTGTTGCTTCCACAACTTGTTTAAAATTACATACTACATTCTTGTGCAGTTTCCATCTAGCTTATTCTCTAGGCGCCATGTTAGTGTCCAAGTGGTGCAGACGTACAGTAGCAATGGTACAACTATAGCTTGGAAGAAAACTTTTTTCACTTAAAGGGTGAGGTGAGTCAACGTTTGCTCATTTAAATAAAATTCCATAATTTTTAGATAATTAGAAAAACTCAATAACTAACTCAACATGATATATTTTTAATTAAAGATTTATCAAATCTATTTTTCAAAGTAAGTTTAATAATCATGTTAAATCAGACATGTTTTCCGAATTTTTATATATTCAATTTTTTATTTAAAAAATTTTTTTACTAACGATTGTTCTCATTTATTTACAGCAGACTATTAAAAAATACTGGAAGCAAATAAAAAAAGAGTCGGCTTCAGCTATGATTTTTCTTAAAAAAGATTGTGCGACAGTTTTTAGGGTCATTAACTTAAACAGTAAAAACGCCTTTTGGGACAAATTTAATTGTTTAAAAGTGTATTAAAAATAAATATGTAATTTTAATTTTTTTTTACAGATGCTCATTATGTTAATACTTTTCGACTAAAACAAAAATCTGACCTTAAATAATGGATTTAAATAATTTTAATTCGTTTTTACATTGAAAATGAGCCAACATTTTGGTGCATATCAGATAAATGCGCCTTGGCGTCCTGCCCCAAACAAAACGCTAAGCTGTGTCTTCTGAAAATCCTTCCCGTGCTACTTATGAACTCCCTAGCTGTTTGAAGGAGTTTTTCTCTAAAAGTTGATGCGATATGAAAGCGATATTTTGCACCCCAAGTCTTTTCTCGACAAGTAGATGTAAATATTTTACCCTCCCCCTCTTTAAAATCGTTTTTTTAGTGGTTTGAAGGCGTTTTTTTCAAACATAACTTTTTAAGTGGTTTGAAGGCGTTAAAAAGTAAGCCACCTCCAGGTTTTTTTATCGACAAGCAAATGTATATACCCCCCCCCCCATTTAAAATATATTTTTATTTTTTCGGTATTTTCATTTTATTTTAATTCAAAACAACTGTCATCATTCTTTTTAAGCAAATACGACCGAGTTTCACATTAACTTTTCGGGGAAAACGCCTTCAAACAGCTAGGAAGTTCATAAGTAGCATGGATCGGATTTTCAGCAGGCATCGCGTAGCGTTTTTTAAGGCAGGAGACAAAGGACATATTTATGCGATATGCGCCAACATTTTGGCTGTACAATTTAATAAAGAAGAAATATGGCCATATAATTAAAAAGATGTAAATAAATTTAAGTGGAATTAAATGTAAATGTAAATTAAAGTAAACGAAAGACAATTTATTTACTAAAAGAATAAATAAATGAAATTATTAGTGAGACAATACAACTGGATAATTTGGTAACTGAAAATTTAATTTTAATCAACTTATTTTCTAATAAACTCTTGATTTATTGTTTTGTATTAAAAACTTTAGGAAACATAAAAATAATGTCAAATCAGTAGGTATCACCAATATCGGGTCACGTGATCAGTTTAGGCCATATTGAAACATTTAATTCAAATATCAAATTATCCGATTGGGAAAAATTACACCGTTCTATTAAAAGAATAAATAAAACTGTCTGTTTTACAAACAACAGGGTAATTTTTCTGTAGAAACCGGGACTGCAAATTTACATATTATCTCTCTTTGACAATTATACTTTTAAATGTATGGGTGGCTGTATTCGACATAATTGTTTTCTTGTGCAAAGAATAATCGATTGGGGGGGGGTAAGTTTTATTTTGTGGTCGTTTCAGAATAACTCCGGAATATGTTTTTAGTTTAACTTATGGTGTAACTGAAGCAGAGAAAAGACAATAAGTATAACAAATATCGTCAGTTTTGCTCTTCCGTATATTATAAGAATAAAACATTACTATTCAACAATAAAAATTACAAATTCTTTTAAAAATATTAATATATCGTGGATCGGACAAATTATTAGTTCACCTGAATTCTAAAATTCAGTGTTATATTTAAATATTAGTGAAAAATTCAATTTGTACACACACAAAAAAAAAGATCTTTAAACATTAAAAAAACTAAATTATTTAAGCATACAAAAGAGTTAAAATCTCTTAAAAATCAATTTCATAGAAAAAAGATTTTCTTCACAATGTAATAGAATATAGTATATATCAATTAAAAAAGCAAAATAAAAAAGTTTTCAAATAATAATATTATGACATTTGTTAGCGCTTTTTATTTCAGAATTCAGGATTTTTTCTACAAAAACTACCGTCTTGAATTTTATACATATCTATTGATATAGTTATTCAGATTCTTATCTTTATAGAAAAAAGTAAAAGTCGTTTTTTTTCCGGTACATTTTTTTCATATGTCACAAAATAAAATATTTCCCCAAATATATTTTAAGAAAAAATCTATTTCAGACATATTTTCATCAAAAGAAAAGCAATTATGGAAATTTTTGTGAAAATCGGACCATTAATTGATTTTTCATAGAATTTTTTAAAAATCCTCTTGTCGTAACTTGTTTTTTGCTACGTTAAATTTCAGTTGATTTAACGATGCAAAAATGAAGACATTGTTGTTCAATCATAATTTTCATTATTTCCGTAAGCTGAAAAATGTTTTTCAAATCATCAGGAGTTTTATTAATGTTTCTTCTTTTGAATGGAAACATTTTTTCAAGATAACATTAACCTTTATGTAAGTTTCATTGTGTTAAATATGGGGGGGGGGGTACATTTCACAGAGAGAATTGGTGGTACCTAAAAATCAGAGCATATATTACATTACCGACGAAAACTTAGTTACCATAAAAAGTTGTTTTTTTTTCTCATTTAATTCGTACAATTTTTAATCGCAAAACATTACAAATCTTGATTTTATAATAAAATAAGTTGATTTGGAACTTGCACCCTTTTTTAAAAATTAAAGACTGTTTATTTTTACTTGTAGTAAGAAATGTTGATAGGGATTATCAGTTTTGGGTTTGGAATGGTAACATTTAAAGAGGGTGGGACAATTGAAATGGATCATTGAATTTTATTAACTGACGTTATTTGCATACCAAGACAGACCGTCGCTGAATCTTGGTATGCAAATGAAGTCAGTTAATAAAATTCAATGATCCATTTCAATTGTATACCAAGATTCAGCAATGGCCCGTCGCTGAATATTGGTATGCAAATGAAGTCAATAGTTATGTCACAATGACTCTCCCACTCCCACTTACTCACGTTGAGAGACTAATACTTATATACAGAGAAGGTAATCAAGATATAGACAGAGGGTGAAAGTAATAAGCAGAATGTGAGTGAGAGATTGGTCAGTTTTTGACTTAATTGCTAATTACGACTAATTAGAACAAATTAAAATAGATTTTTTTTCAAACATAATGTAATCCTAAAAGCAAGGTATATTTTAATATGAATTTTAACCAGGAAAAAAGCCTTTAGACATTAAAAGGTGATAATCTCAGCTTTATTATAATATATATATATATATATATATATATATATATATATGAATTTTACGCATTCGTCAGATAGACGATGAATAAATAAAAGCATAAAACCCAACATCAGATCTCTCTCACTTGTATTGAGCATTCTACTAATAATACCGCAAAACACATGGGCCACCACTATCTCCCCAATTGAGCTAGTGATAATTTACACTATGCCAATATATATATATATATATATATATATATATATTGAATTAAATTACCATGACCAGACAATTCTAGTGGTGGAGATCGGGGTATACACTGCTGATAACACCTAATAAGTTCGAAACAGCTGTCCAATGCTCCGGATATCGCACGCGGTGTTTGCCGTGTTGATTGGTCATGGTAATTTGGTAATTTAATTCAGTTATCAATTATTAGTATAATTCCACTATTTACAATATATGTATATATATATATATATATATATATATATACCAGAGTGGGCGACCAGAAAAAAATTACATATATACCGGATGCCGTGACGAGGACTAGCCAGGAGTGATGACTTGTGGCATGAGAGAGTCATGATATATATATATATATATATATATATAACAAAGTAATCCACAGACACCTGTTTCGAGGTATCACCTCTCATCAGTGTGGTTTTGTTCGCCAATCCTCTTACCCGTATGGCCACAGGCAGCTGTCAAATATAGGAGACTATTTAATCGCTACATTTCTAAGCGGAAATGAATTCACTAGAGGACTCAAACTTTATGTAAACAAAGCGAGGCTTAGCTGTACGCCGAATACGTTGAATTTTGCAATTAAATCCCTTCTAATTAAAGTGCTCAACCAAATCTGGGAGCATATATATATATATATATATATATATATATATATAATATATATATTATAAACATTTAAGAAATTCCTCATGTTTATATATAAAAATTCAAACGAATTTGACCAGAAGATGGTTTTCACGGAACATATGAACTCGCCACTTATACTTTTTTCTCCTGAATTTTTTGGGCCTGGCAAATAGTTAGAAAACTTTTTTAATTTTCTAAAAACAATTTCTTTCGCAATATATATATATATATATTATATATTATATATATATATATATATATATTATATAGAGGATATATTATACTACACACAGTCTTAAACAACAAAGTGTCAAGGTTGTTATATTTGAAATAAAAATGCTAGCGGCAAGTTGTGGTTACCAAAACCGACAAATATACGAAGACAACTTTTTACGCGACAAATCACAAATAGCCACGTCCAGCATTTGAACTTGGGTCGCTGATTTCATTTTCTACAACAATTTGTCTATTGTTGTGTAATGAATAAATGGCCCTACCAATTGATATCCATCAAGTGTAAAAATTGTCAGCAACAGCTGTGTGCGCATGCGTTAAATACCTTTCCACCAAAACAAAATTGCACAAAGGCAGTTTTTTTGCTATTGAATAGAAAATATGTTTCGCTACAGACTTGCGCCAATATCGACTTTCTACTTCCTTTATTTGAATTTATTCGGATTTTTTCTTTTTTCTTTCTTTTTTTGTTGTTGTTGTTGTTGCTGCTGCTGCTGTTATTGTTGTTGTTGTTGCTGTTAATTGTTTTTTTTTGGGGGGGAGGAGAGTTGTTTTTCTTTACTTTTTTCTTTTGTTTCCTTTTTTTAAAATATTTTTTCCTTTTTTTTTTATCAAAGAAAGTCTTGTTCACACCCTTTCACACACGACTAAGGCCGAAACAAAACTATCGTTTATATTCGAAACTACTTGGATTTTTCATAAAAGATTATTGTCTTTTTTTTCTTGTGGTTTTGTTGGTGTTTTTTTTTTCTTGTATTTTTTGCAGAGTGGGGTGATAGAATTTTTCTTTTTCCTTTTTTTCTTTTTCTATTTTTTTTATTGTTTTCATTTTTTTTTATTACTTTGTTAGCACGTGTTGGTTGGTTGGTTGGTTGGTCACCAACTTAACTTTATTAAAGAGATTTATTTGATACATAGATGGTAATCTACTATTTACTAACACCCCTCCCTGATCAGAGTGGATCTGGGAGTAATGAGATTTTTTTGTGTTGATTCTTTGAAATTTTTTTTACACACGATCCCATTAAATACAAATGAATCTAAAACAGATATATTTTAACCAAAAATGGGAACTTAATAGGTTGGTTGGTTGGTTGGTTGGGTTTTTACGGCATGTCAACCTATTCGGGGTTCAAAGATGTTTTGTTTTACTCATTCTTGATGAGTACTAAATTAGTTTTAAACATGTTTTGTTCTATTTAACCCATAGATGGGACCCTAACAGGTACTACCACTCTGGGTCAGTGTAAACCTGGAGCAATGGAGATGAAGGTTTGCTCCACATTCCCTAGACCTCCAGAACTGGAACCTCACCATCAAATAAAGTTTAACGTCATTCCCATGAAATATAGACCCTCAACCACAGTCTTTAACACATGTATGATAAAAGGGCTGGGCCTTGTCGTAAGGGCAATGGGGTTGGGACAATTATATCGGTGCTAGGGCTTGACATGACAAACTGATTGATCGGAGGGGACCTCTCCGACAGCCCGTCTAGCCTAAATAAGGACAAAAGTGGAGAGTTTCATCCACTAGGATCCTGTCCTCAGGCATCACAGGTCGCCACCCACGGCCAACATGTGGTTCCGTTTGTGGGGTCTAACCCCTCTACAGGGGTGCAGTCGGCGTATTCAGATAAACACGAAACATGAGAATGAATTGACTGGATGGTTGCTTGTTGGCTTTGTCAACCCTTGTTGGATTTTTTATAAGAGTGCTGTTTTTTTTTTTTTTTATTTGTCTGAATTTTTTGAGATTAGACTTAATAATTTGGATTATTTGGATTTTTCAGACAGTTGTCCTCATTTTTATTGTTATATACATAACGTTTCGGTCGATGTGTCAATCGGCCTTCTTCATGTGTTTCTTATCGAACTCATAAATCTTCTCGAACTCGGGAGCCTTCATGTCTTAATCGAGAACCTGCGGGGAACTTTGAACCGAACCCTTTATTCAATCCATTATGAAGGCGCACGTGACATGCAACTCAACTTTGGACCTTACTTAGTCAAGACGGGCGGTCACGACAAGCCATAGCATTTACATTATTGTTCCAACCGTATTGCCCTTATGGCAAACCCAACCATTTTATCATATATGTGCTAGAAGGCGGTGGCCGAGGGTTTTAGTGTCCTGGATATGATGTTAAACTGCATCGAATGGTGAAGTTTCAATTTTGAAACTCTGGTAAATGTGGATTACCCCTTTATTGCATTTACTCCCGGGTCCACTCTGACGCAAAACCTGTTAGGGGTTAAATAGAAAAATGAGTTTGAAAAATTTTTTTTTTAAATTTAGTATGAAAAAAAATGAATACCCATCAAGAATGAATAAAACAAAACGTATTCGGCATAAAATACCCCTACAAAGGTTGACATGCCGCAAAATTCAACCAACCCACCAACCAACCAACAGACAGTGAGAATGGAAAAAATTGTGGGAGCCCAATTTGTGTCAAATTTATGCAGTATAGTTTTACTGCGTTGCCAAAAATCAAAAACGTTAGAAAAATAACATAACAAGGACATGCACAATGAAACAGTTGTTGCTGTCCCCTAGTGAAAATCCGGGTATTTCGAAGTAATAGGGGGAACACCTAATTTTTGTGTTTTAACACAATAGTCGTCCATAAACGAAACAAAAAAATAATCGTTAGTAATAATTTTAAAATATACTTCGGAAAATATGTTGCGCAAAATTACACATTTGTAATCCTACATCTTTAGGTGAAATAAATAAATCTTTATTCATGACAAAAATATTGCGTACAACATGCCACATTTCAGAAAAAGAAGGAAAGAAAGAAAAAAAAGAGTGAGAGTTAAATGAAGATTATTATACTTTTTATAAATTGAACTATTTGGCAGTAGCTCTTGAGTAAACATATGAAACGTGGTAATAATTAAATTATCATACTGTGCTATATGCACAGGTCCTGCTACTATGAATTATCAAGCCTCATTTCATAATCCTAATTATATGGTGTTGCTTATCCACCGAAATTATTTATCATGAGTATCGTCACCTCAGCTAAATAATAAACCATCCGTTTTACTAGAATGAAAGAAAGGACATGCTACACAGAAAAATATAATGTGAAAGAAAGAAAAGGATTAGGGAAATATAGAGAGAGGATGTGATGGCACGCTAATCTGTTTCAATCGAACATAATGAAAAGATGTAAAGAAGGAAAGAATGAAAAGATGAAAATAAGGAAAAAAAGAAAGAAAAACTGAGAGAGAG
>CM042157.1:98795596-98803096 GCA_023376005.1 Doryteuthis pealeii | reverse complement strand
GACGGTTAGAGAGGTGACCACCTCCGATCAATCGGCTGTTCACATCAAGCCATAGCACCTAAACGATTGTCTCGACTCTATTACTTTTATGACAAACTCCCAACCCTTTCAATTATATACTCGCAGGACCTGTGGATATACCACAGTAGGATAATCTAATTCTTACAATGTTTGATATGCTTAATTAAGAGTTATTGCCAAATAGTTCAATATGTAAAAAGTATAATAATCTTCATTTAACTCTCTCTCACTCTTTTTTTCTTTCTTTCCTTCTTTTCATCTTTTCATTATGTTCAATTGAAACATATCAGTGTGGATAAGCAGCACCAGATAATTAGGATTATGAGATGAGGCTTGATAATTCATACTAGCAGGATCTGTGTATATAGTATAGTATGATAATTTAATCATTACAACATTTGATATGTTTACTTAAGATCTATTGCAAAATAGTTCAATATGTAAAAAGTATAATGATCTTGATTTAACTCTCTCTCTCTCTCTCTCTCTCTCTCTCTCTCTCTCTCTCTCTCTCTCTCTCTCTCTTTCTCTTTTCTTTCTTTCTTTTCATCTTTTCATTATGTTCGATTGAAACATACCAGTGTTATCGCTTCCGCACACTCACCTCCTCTCTTTCCCTCTCTCTCTTTCCCCTACTCTATTCCTTTCCTTCTCTTTTATACTATTTTTCCTGCATGACATTTGTCTTACCTTTCTTTCTTAATAAAAACGGAAGAGTCCATTATTAGCTGATAACACTCATAAGAAATAAGAATTCGATGATTAAGCGACACCAACTAATTAGGACCTATATTTTTGTATTTCCTCTTGGACAAAATTTTACCGCACAGATACCCGTGTTACTCATACTCTGAGTTGGCGAAGGCCGGTATCGAACCAGGCACCCTGTATAATAGTAAATATTAAATATAAATATAACTATGATGAATTTAAGTAAAAGTAAAGTCGTAGGGGTGGCCTAACGTCGGTATCAGCCAGACAGCGAGGGAGTGTATACCCTTTTCACTAGTGCTAGACTAAGGAGATTGTTTTGCATCACACCCGCCATCAGCTCCTTACTTTACCGTTCAGATCCCTGTGTTACTCATACGCTGAGTTGGCGAGGACTGGTATCGAACTAGGAACCCTGAGGTTCCCAGGCCGAACACTACCGACTGAGCAGACGCGTTTGCATGCAAACACTTTCTCCTGTGCACAACCACAGATGTTGGTGAAAATGAAGACTGTAACCAAATCTTTGCAAAAGAAAAAGAGGTCAGTTGTTTTCCCCCCCACAAGAGGCTGTGATATTAGAAGCACAAATCTCGGCCATCTTTAAACAGATGACTGCACCCGGCATGGAATTTGCCTTGCCGCCGCCCTCCCCCGCCCCGGGGGTGGGGTGTACAGAAACCGTCTAACGTTACAACACCAAAAGCCGCGCTCACACAAATTGCAGTACGATTCAGAGAATGTCCAAATTTATTGTAGATTTATCGCTGAAAATTTCCTTCCGTCTGCGAGATCCATTTCAACCGGTGGTTCTTTGCCGCCCCCCCAACCCCCTCTCCTTCTTCATATGTCACACCATTCCAAATAAACCCCACCCCCGGCAAATGTCTCAGCATATTACCCACCACCCCCATTCACGGCCCCTTTTTTTTTAACAATTCTGCCCTCAGTTTTATAAATGAGGTTACTGTCTCTGATTATGGGAAAATATACGAGAAAATCTGCTAAGCCGTTCAGTTTCCGTAAAAGAAATGCGGTTATGATATTTCTGTTTCTATCTCGGAAGGAATAAAGAATTCTAATTAGAATTTGAGAGTTTATAGCTGTCCATGATGATATCGATGCTTCTCTTTAGGAAGGAGTGAAAGATTCGAATTAGGATTTTACGGCTGTCCATGATTATATTGATGCTTCTATTTAGGACGGAATAAAAATTCTTATAAGGATTTTAGAGTTAAGGACTGTCCTTGATGATATTGATGCTTCTATTTAGGAAGGGGTGAAGGATTATAATTAAGATTTGGGACTTAACAGCTGTCCATAATGATATTAATGCTTCTATCTAGGGAGGAGTGAAAGATTCTAATTTATATTCCACAGCTGTCCCTGATGATACTGCTGCTTCGATATAGGAAGGAATAAAGAATTCTAATTAACATCTGAGTTAATAGCTGTCCATGATGATATTAATGCTTCTATCTAGGGAGAAGTGAAAAATTCTAATTAGGATTTCATTGATATCTATGATAATAGTGATGCTTCTATTTAGGAACTGGTGAAGAATTCGAATTAGCATTTCATAGTTAATAGTTGTCTATGATGATATTGATGCTTCTGTTTAGGAAGGAGTGAAGAATTCTAATTAGTATTTTAGTTAATAGTTGTCCATAATGATAGTGATGCTTCTTTTCTTTTTTTACGACAATCAAAATTATAACTTAATGAAATTTATTTCTTAAACAAATCATATATATATATATATATATATATATATATATATATATATATATATATATATAATAAATAAGTAATCACAGACACGTGTTTCGAGGTTTCACCTCTCATCAGTGTGGTTATACCTTAACAGCTACCTCTGACCGGGTTTTGAGACTCGAATGAACTTTCGTTCGCCAGAGGCAGCTCTGAAATATAGGAGAATACTTAATTGATACATTTCTAAACGGAAATGAATTCACTAGAGTCCTCAAACTTTTGTAAACAAAACAAGGGTTAGCTACACGCCAGAACGGTGAATTTTACAATCAAATCCCTATTTAAAGAACAATATTATATACATATATATATTGGTTTGTTGGTTGGTTTTGAAGGCTGTCACAATGCGAGTGTAAAGAAAAAAGAAAATAACTATGATGTTTTTGTTAACCTGTCATTAAATGACAGGTTAACAAAAACATCATAGTTACTTTCTTTTTTCTTTACACTCGCATTGTGACAGCCTTCAAAACCAACCAACAAACCAATATATACACAATGCTTCAAGCAAATTACAAAACTTTTATATATATATATATATATATATATTATATATATATATATATATATATATATATTATATATATTGGCATTAAATAACCCACAATGGTTGATATGCCATGAGAATAAACAACCAACCTATTTGCCAAAACTCGCTTTTGATGTTTGTTGCACATGGTGAGTCCTTTGCCATACATAGTCTATTCTTGAGATGGTTTGGCGCCCTAGGCAAGGATTATATACTCTTCTAACATAATCGGGTATATAATGGATGAGAGGAGGAGGAGGAGGAGGAGAGAGAGAGAGAGAAGAGATGATGATGATGATGATGATGATGATGATGATGAGATATAGTCTTATTTTTTACCTTCTACTGTTGACTTACTGTTCACTGCTTTTACTGGTCCTAACTCGTCGGCCATTTTCCTTGGACTCTTGTAATGGGTTGGTTCTTCTTTGTTGATTCTTCTTTGTGCTGGGCTGGACATTGCTTGTTTCAACATTTAATTAACACAACAATATTTGTTGTTTCTTGATCAAGCTTTATTTTCAACCCTGCCCATTTGATTCCGCCAGTGGGGGGGGGGGACTACATCAGAATGGCGACCCATGGGTTCACCCGCTCCAAAGTCTGCGTCGCATCTAACTCAATAAACTAAAACTTGTTCTCACGGCGCCCAATCGCCCGCCTCTACCGGAAGGTCAGTTGGGAATATCTTCATGCCACTCATTATTCCCTACCTCCAATTTGAAATCCAACAAACTTTATTTTAATGTTCAAACTACAGGTACGTTCATAATTTATAATTTACGCGCGTGTGTGTGTGCGTGTGTGTGCATGTGTGTGTGTGTGTGCTCTTCTAACGTAAATATTCGTCAGTTTGGCACACCTGTGCTAACTTAGGTAAAACCAATCCTGCCATGTACAAAAAAAAAACTTTATTAGAGGCGTAGTCATAATCAGAATAATGATATCAACGCATATGACAATCAAACGTAGAAAAGTAAAAAAAAAAAAAAAAAAAAAAAAAAAAAAAAACGACTATAACACGTCATTGAGTACATTCGACAATCAATTTGTATATTCAAAAATTTGTTGTCACCTTTCTGTCCACTAAGGACGATCGCATTGTTTCTATAACCTTTAACTTTTAACTTATCTAAATAAGTAATTTTATAATTTTTTTAAAGATATACAACTCATTCAACTGTGGAATATGGAAATCTATCAGATTGCAATGGAGTTATTAGAATAATAATTGAATAGAATAATTTTTTATTTATAGTGGGTATTAGTTTCAAACCAACACTATTTTTTTTATAATGCATTAGTCAATCCATAGATACACTTACAATAAACATTTGGTAAGGAAAGACAAACAACTCATTCACATGAACAATGCACATATGAATATCTAATATTTATGGATTTATTTATGGGTCTACCCGCTCCAAAGTCTGCGTCGCATCTAAATCAATAAACTAAAACTTGTTCTCACGGCGCCCAATCTCCCGCCTCTACCGGAAGGTCAGTTGGGAACATCTTCATGCCACTCATTATTCCCTACCTCCAATTTGAAATCTAACGAACTTTATTTTAATGTTCAAACTACAGGTACGTTCGTAATTTATAACTGCTCATAAATTATGTAACACAAACCTTTAGATGCAAACACCCTTGACATTTTTGAGAAGCTATTGTAGGTACTGTGACCCATTACTCTATTGTTTCTAACCCTCGAAACACCATTGATAACAAAAGTTTCCTCATGTGGCTTTAATATTTAAGAAAGAAAAGAATACGAGAATGATAGATAGATAAAGGGGGTCAACGTACGGAAGCAATAACGCTAATCTGTTTCAATCAAGCGTAATGATGAGATTAAAAGAAGGAAAAAAAGATCAAAAGAGTGAACAAAAAAAGTGTAATGAAGAGGTACCAGAAATGGTTGGAAAATATTTACTTTTTTCTTTCATGGTTTTTATGGCACAATGTCATAAATGTTGAGAAAATAGGAGATTAATTGTCTCTATTCTGGTCGACAAACAGAACTGGGAAAACGTGTTCTTTTCACTCCACGAGCTTAAAAACGGAGACCGGGGACAAAAGAAAGATTTAAGGGGATGGATTATCACATGACCAACGGACACGTAGCGTGGGAAGCCAACCCAAAGGGAAGGCAATAAGTAATGTCTACCTACATATGTAATAGAATAATAGGTACATAGGATTGAAGAATCGTTACATTTGATACGAGA
Source organism: Doryteuthis pealeii (assembly GCA_023376005.1). Taxonomy (NCBI): domain Eukaryota; kingdom Metazoa; phylum Mollusca; class Cephalopoda; order Myopsida; family Loliginidae; genus Doryteuthis; species Doryteuthis pealeii. The sequence continues at coordinate 98,797,831 of CM042157.1, read as the reverse complement.
ATTGGGACTTTTGATATATATATATATATATATATATATATATATATATATATATATATATATATATAAGTCCTGAACTTATAGTTAAAGAAGCTATAAACACATAAACACAATATAAAAAAAATATTCAGTTTATGTATCTATCATTTCGTACTCTTTCTACACACACACACACACACACACACATATATATATATATATATGAATTTCACGTAGATATAATTTTCTCCTTCCCTCCCTCTCTCCCCCCCCCTCTCTCTCTCTCTCTCTCTTTCTGAATATGTATATATATATATATATATATATATATAAACACATTATATACGCGTACGCATCCCCCTCCACATATATATATTAGAAAAATTCTACTGAGTTTTAGAAAATAGTCGAAAAAAATTTCTTTCAATCATTGCCTTAGAAACATTATCATTTTCTTCTTCTTCTTCTTCTTCTTCTTCTTCTTCTTCTTCTTCTTCTTCTTTCGCCTTTTCTTCTTCTTCTCGTCGGCTAAGATAATAAACCCAATTCTTCTTTGATGTGACAATGCAAAGGTACCAATATGCTGCACACCTGCTGACACAGTGAATGAACGATAATAGAAACAGAAGGGTTTTTTTTTATTTTACCAGTGAAATAATTACTGGCGTGCATCTCCGGCACAGCGCTTTTTTTTCTGCGTTCGATAATTTTGTTCTCGTTTTCTAAGACGACAGTATTACAGCGCGCAAATAAAACCTGTAGTATTGCACGATTCGTATTTACAGAAGATAGATTCCTATTTGGTATTTGCAATAAACCAACATATTAGCAACAGCAAAAATATAATAGAAATCAGGAGAATGTTTTTTAAAACTCAACAATATTTGTTCTTATTTCTCACCGATTATGGTACAGGAGGATTTATATGCAAAAAGAGAACGTAAGGAGATTTTTTTCATTCTAAAAAATAAACTATTTAAATTGAAAAATTAGAAATTAAAATCAAATGAAATCAAAAATTAAAGAATAAACTATTAACTATTTAAATGAATAACAAATTATTATATATTATCATAAATACAGAATTTAAACATAATAAATTATTAATTATGATAAGAAACTATATAAATGCAAAATAAAAAAAGTCGTCGGGGTGGCCTAAAGTCGGTATCACCCAGACAGCGAGGGAGTATATCCCCTTTTCACTAGCGCTAGACTAAGAAGATTGTTTTTGTGTCTGGGGTTGAGTCGCCCCTACCATCATGACTTTATCGCACATATCCCTGTGCCGGTATCGAACCAAGAACCTCGTGGTTCCTAGGCGGACACTCTACCGACTGAGCTAAACCGGCCCTATCAAAATATATCATAGATTGTCAAATGATTCACCATTTTAGCCTGTTATGTGGGCGTTTGATCAGAGCCGGCGTTACTCTGTAGGCGAACTAGGCGATCGTCTAGGGCAGGAGTCACCAAACTACGGCCCGCGGGCCGGATCCGACTCACGGAGGCATTTAATCAGACCCGCCGACGGTACATGAATTCAGTTTCACAAATCTCACTAAACCTTTCTGCTAATGTTGCGTTCTTTAATAATATTTTGAAAATAAATAAGTTGGTTGAATTTATTTTTGTGCATCTTACGCCACTCATCCATGGATATAACATGGAAAGATAAATTTTGTTTTACTTCTTTTTCTCAGAGCTTTCGTTCTGGCTAGCAAATATTGAACATGGTAATAATGTGGCACGCGCTCGTTATTTTTTCTTTCAATTACCCGACCCACCGCGAAAAAAGTTTGGTGATCACTTGTCTAGGCATTACTCTGTAGGCGAACTAGGCGATCATCAAGGGCGTCAACATATAGAGGCGCCACTAATTCGGGACAAATTTGGATGAAATTAAAAATGAAACAAAATCTGCGGTGGACACGACGAGGACTTATAGACTTAATGAAATAACAATAAATGGTAATTTGCCTTCGCCTTGGGCGCCAACATCTGGGGCGCTGTAAATTCAGTGCAAACTTGGACTATATTAAAAGTGAAGGGGAAACTGTGTTGGACTCTGTTTTATAGACATTTGCGCCTAGGACTTATATGCATGATGTAATAACAATAATTGGTTACTAGCAGGACCTGTGGATATACCACAGTATGATAATTTAATTATTACAACGTTTGATATGTCTATTAAAGAGCTATTGCTAAATAGTTCAATATGTAAAAAGTATAATAATCATGATTTAATTCTCT
>CM042157.1:98760596-98790596 GCA_023376005.1 Doryteuthis pealeii | reverse complement strand
CTTGAATTCATGGGTAATCGTCTGAAAATAACTTATTTCAAAGTAATTAAAATAATAAATAAGACCAGTGTTTATAAAATGTCTTTTACAATTGTCTTCATTTTAATTTTAAAATGATTTCATTTGAATTACATTTTATAGATACCATAAAGTTAGAACAGGTGCTTGTTAGCATAATATTTAATAATGTTTTTCTATATCTATACTGTCGGATTTATTCCATACTTTTCATATTTTTATGTTTATTTATGAGATGAGACTTACTATGAATAATTATGATATTTCGGACTGTTGTTCTCATCTTTATTATGTATAAACACAACGTTCAGGCCAGTGTAACTTCGGGCTCTGTTTTAGATGTTAATTATTTGATTATTTTAATTACCTTTTGTGGACCTTCTCATTTTCAGGTTCTTGGTCTGATTAAGGTGGTTAGGTAAGTAATAACATTCTTTACAATATTTTGAAATTTCAGTTTTTTGAATAACCAACTTTTTCCATATGATTTTTTCTATATCTAATCACAATTTTGTCATAAGTCTGGTGGAATTTATGCGGCTTGGGGCGCCTTTGAGTGAATAGTAATGATTGAGCTCCGAAACTGCGTTTAAATTGATGGGTAATCGTTGGAGGATGCCTTATTCTTAAGGTATGGGGATAAGTAAAAAAAGTAATGCCATTTTGTTTCGAACAGGTATAATTGCCAATACATGAAAATCTCTTTCATGGGACCGAAGAGATGATAGTCTGGGGTAAACATTATTCTAGTGACGAGGAAGTGAAATCTGTAGTGAAGAAGTGGCTCAAAGAACAGTCAACACAATTTTACGGGACAGGGATACATGTTCTCATTTGTAGGTGGAACATTGCTATTGAGAGAAATGGTGACTATGTGGAAAAGTAGGGATGTGATTCGCAGAGGAACAGCTTCATTTTGATGTATGGTACATGTTCCTGTGTTGGTAATTATACCTGTCCTAAACAAAATGGCCTTACTTTTTGACTCACCATTGTAAGTAAAATGAGGAATAAAAAACATCTAATATAGAACCCGATGTTATAGTGGCCTTAACATTATGTTTATACACAATAAAGATGAGGACAACAGATTGAAATATGATAATTATTCAAACAGTATTTTATTTTTATTTCTAATCTATTTTCATTCGGATTTACAAAAAAAAAACGTAAAAATTTGACCACAAAAATGTTCCTATTTCTTTTTATCCGATTTGGTTTTTATTTTCAAAAGAAAAAAATCGTTAAATGGGAATTTATAAATTGTGGTATTTCAGTGGTTATTGAGATGAGTCATTCTATCATTCCGATAGGTTATCAAAGAGTCGATTGTATTCAATAGAATTTGTTACCTTTTATAGATTTAAATAAAGAAAACACTCGATGATTATCACGTACACAAACCTCACAAATGAGTAATTCAAAATTCCGTTGCAACAATAACACCAAGTATAACTACCAAATAGAAATTTAAATATATCCGTATTTTTGCTTTTATTCTCTCTCTCTCTCTCTCTCTCTCTCTCTCTCTCTCTCTCTCTCTCTCTCTCTCTCAGTGTCCCAACGTGTTGTAATGGTTAGCAATCTAGTCTCGCAGATCTATAGTGAGTTCAATTCAGGATATGTTGTATTCGTTGGGTGGAATCGGTTCAACAGACTCAGGATGAATGTCGTCACAGATATAGATACAGTGGATCACCTTTCCCACTCAGTCTTGTCTGTTCTTAGAAGAGAGAAGATAATGAAATAAGTGGCCAATTATTTCGATATTTTCAAAATATCCATTAAGGTGTTATCAAACCATGATTTCGCGTTTTAATTTCGCGGTTTTAATTTTTGCAAATGCTATTATTTGCAATTTGACATCAGTAAAGCTTTTTAGTTTTTTGTCTTTTTTTTTTTAGCAAAGATGTACATTGACCAGATCAGCGTGGATACTGGATGCTGCGCAGTGGACCTCCTGGGGGGGGGGCGATGAATGATAGGGACGGTTGGCAAGAGATTGTCATGGATATCCGTGCTGCTTGCGTGACATGAGGATGATGATGAAGATTCCGGTTTACCTCAGTTGGTAGAGCATTCGCAGAGGAATCGCAAGGTTCCAGATTCAATACCGGTCCTTGCCAGCGCATGAGTAGCACAGCTTGGGTAATCTGGTTCTGCGCGGTAAAGCAGCATCTGGGAGCTGAGGGTGGGTGAGGTACTCCACCTCAGCAAAAATAATCTTCCTGGTTTAGCGCTAGCAAAAATAATCTCCCTCGCTGTCTGGTAGATACCGACAATAGAACCCCTTTTCAGACGTTACTGATACAATTTATGAGAATCATAAATTGTGAGCAGACCCTGTAGTTAGTTTAAAATAAAGTTCGTTAGAATTAAAAGCGGAGGTGGGTAGATTTCCATAACCGTTGGGTTATAATTGGCATTTTGGATTAACCCAACTGACTCGGTACAGAGAGACGTCGGAATAGTTAATTTAGAAATTAGATTCAGAAAGGTAAGACGTGATAGTCTTTACTCTCTCGAGTCATCTCATCCGCGCAGAATTGGTGGAATCATGGGCTAATAAATAAAAGCTTGATCAAGCACGAAAAAGTCTTGTTAGCTTATTTAATTAAAAACATGCAAAGCCCAGAAGAAGAAGAAGAAGAAGAAGAAGAAGAAGAGAAGAAGAAGAAGAAGAAGAAGAAGAAGAAGAAGAAATTGGCCCTTAGTTAGAAGAATTAATCTAGACAAGACAAGAAGAAGTCCGACCATATCAGATAGAAGAAGAATCAGTAAGAACCAGCAACAAGAAATGAAATAAGAAGACCATCCATCACCAATATAATCTAAACTAAGTCTCTAATATGTTTCTCTCTGAACTCTCACTCTTATCATCATCATCATCATCATCATCATCATCATGTCGCGCTAGCAGCACGGATATCCATGACAATCTCTCTTCAGCCGTCCCTATCACTCATTGTTCTCGGGAGGTCCTCTACGCACTATCCAGTATCCATACGGAGCTGGTCAATGTACGTCTTTGCTGGTGGGTCCACACTGGCGTGCCCATGTGTTCGAATAGTTTGTGTATATAAGGTGTGCTCCAGTTCCCCACCTGAATTTATAGACTAGCCTAAGTCACGTGGTTTATTACTCCGGCCAATCACCAACCATACTACATGGCAGATACACTATTTAAAACCCTAATTGCACTCATTGAGGAGGGACTCAGGATTACCAATACTCAGAACATTTTACCAAGGGATTACCAAGGATCCAATTCCACTGAAAAAGGCCAGCAGGAATCTTTACCAAGGGATTACCAAGATTACCAGGCGATTACCAATACTTAGGAATTTTTTACCAAAGGATTACCAAGGATGGCCCAAAAGATGGCTTCCATAGGAGGACGTCACTTATGATTTCGTCCTTGCTTCTCCAGCAGTGTCCTGCTTTTTTTGTCCGTCTTAATCGGATGGTTTGGGTGATATGGAGCAGGTGGCCGTACAGCTGTTTTCTCCCCGATGTTTAATGTGGGAAGTATGTAACATTACGACTGCTGATATTTACTGATCATATGCGCAGACTAGAATATCTAAAGAAAAGAAAAACATATAAAACAAGAAACTTTCATGCGTCAAATATATGTATTATGAACCAGTCTTATCATTCACAAGACATTTTTTTTATATAAAATCAAAATTATGTTTTATAAAAAAATAATAATGAAAAAGAAATTCAGGACGCTAAAAAAATTGCCGACTCTGCACTCTGGGGACGCCACACCCTAGGTCGTTACGAACTAGCCACAATCATGTGTTTTGTCTTGCTGTGTGCAATGGGTCTCATGTTTCTGTGTAAGCTTACAGTTTTGATATTGTTAGGTTTAAGATTATAGAGCATATAGTTCTAGTAGAGAGTGTTGTTTTACTATGTGTGTGAGTGAGAGAGAGAGAGTGACAGAGAGACAGAGAGAAAGAGAGCGATATATATATTATATATATATATATATATATATATGTGTGGTGTTGTATAAGTAGTAACTTACCGGTGGGTATAAGTACGATCGTTGGAAGCGCACAATATCCAGAGGTTAAGGTTGAGAAAAAACAAATACAAAATGCTCAATACAATGTAGAGCATAAATTTATTTTAACAATGGAAAGGAGTAACCTACTCGAGTTTCATTCGATTGATTCTTCGGGGTTACTTTAGTTAAATTAATCGAGTTTTCGATTAATCTTAGGTGTTATAAACATGCCCGTTGGAATGGGGCTTAGACTAAAGTTCAGCCCCATTCCAACGGGCATGTTTATAACACCTAAGATTAATCGAAAACTCGATTAATTTAACTAAAGTAACCCTGAAGAATCAATCGATGAAACGCGAGTAGGTTACTCCTTTCCATTGTTATATATATATATATATATATAATATATATATAGAGAGAGAGAGAGAGAGAGAGGGGGGTAAATATGGCAATATCAGTTTTCCATCTCGGTATTTATCAGCCCGTTCGCCACGGGTAGGATGTGACACAAGGTCGTAAGTATAGAGCATTGTGTGAGCAAGGAGACATTACCTGATTATAGAACATATAGTTCTAGTACAGTATGTTGTTTTACTATTATGTGTGTGTGTAAGAGAGAGAGAGAGAGAGAGAGAGAGAGAGAGGAGAGAGAGAGTGTGTGTGTGTGTGTGTGTTTAAATATGATCAACATCTATCTAATTCTCTCGGCGCTTTGTTAAGGTCCAAGTGATGCATCTATCCTTTCCTTTTAGAAGTCCATCACAGACGACGATGGCGTCAGTCACTCCATCTCGTTCAACTGTTGTGGACCTCTGGTGGCTAGTTAATCCAATTCTAGTCTTGCAGATGCGGTCACACACATTGCTGGCGAAATCCCCATCTGCATTTGGTGGTTCATGACGACGAAGAAGTCGCCGCTCTGCAGCCCTGTTAATCTCAATATTAAGTTGCCTAGCTCCTGTGCAACACGCGTCTCGCCAACCTTGTCTGTTGGAGGCCAGATCTTCCATGCTTGAAGGTGTTATAGTGATTTCATAAGCGTTGTCTTAATAGGGTCTTTGAACCCGCTGTCATTCGCGTGCCATCAAAATATTTTACGGGGGAGTCTGTCTGCAGGCATTCGGATGGTGTGACCAAACCATCGCAGTTGGGTGCAGCTATACAGTAGCACTGATACAACTACGCTTGGAAGAAATGTGGATTTGATTAAAATTTTCTTTATTTAAAGAAGTAGAGGTGAGGTTTCTTATAATAGACATCTTTGCTCAAAATTCTGAAAACGTGTTTTTTGTTTTTGTTTTTTGTTTTATTGTCATGCGTCTGTCCCCTCAATCATTTAGTTGATTTGAATCACTTAATGAAGGTGCAGATCTATTGTTTTTGTATCTTATTATAATGGAGATTGTGTGTTTGTCTGTTGTAACCGAAACTATATAATTATACGTCACATTCTCCGCGATTTTATTCTTATTTAAACCTCAATTATTGATAAAATTGTTTTACATTATTGGCCTTAGCTGTATTTATTATATAGCGGTCTACAGTGTGAACCGGAGAAACCAGTCGCCTCAAGCCCGGTATGCTAACCATCGACCTTTTACCAACTTCATTATCTGCATGGGGATTCAGTCAGAGGCCAGACTTGGTGACGTCATATCAGTTAGATATGCCCTTCTGTGTTGTTTCTCTTGCTGTTTCCGCTGACTTCCGGTTTCCTGTTCACTACAACTGGTTTTTCTCTCCACCATCGAAATAAGTCTCTCGCTTAGTTTTTCTTTAAATATTCAGGGTACCTCCCCTTTTTTTTCTTTTTTTTTTTTTTTTTCTTCTCTAAATCAGAACGAAAAAATGTTGCATAAAAATATCCGTTGAGATATTCAAATAAATACACGATTTATCCAGCTATAATTTTCTAAATATAAGTAACATTAAGACAGAAATAGCTACTTACAACTGTGTACAAACTGTTAGTATTAGATTGTAATACTTTATACGATACTAGAAGCGACTACCCGGCCTTGTCTGGATAAAGGGTTGAATAATAAAAAGTTAGTCTCGCAGATCCATTGATTGTTTTGGTCTTACATAAATGATTTATGTTTTAATCACAAACGCCGCCAATGACTTTCCCCTTCTCTTACTATTCCTATGCTAATTTTTAAATATCTACCAAGATATAAATAAAATCTTCATTAATTTTACTCAAAAATCAAGCTCTGCTGGTCGTGAATGTGTACATATATTTACATTGTCGTTAATTGTTTTATTTTTGTAGTTTCATCCGGATATACAGACATACTTTATATATGTATGGATAGATAACTGTGTGCAAATAAATACTTATTGAATTATTAAACAGGAACTAGCAGGACCTGTGGATATACCATAGTATGATGATTTAATTATTGCATCGTTTTATATGTTTACTTAAGAGCTATTGCGTATACTTCAATATGTAAAAGTCATAATAATCTTGATTTAAGTCTCTCACACTTTTCTTTCTTTCTTTCTTTCTTTCTTTCTTTTCATTTTGTTTGCTTGAAACAGATTAGCACTATCACCCTATGTATTTATTCTATGACTATTTTGGGTAATGTGACGTAAGCAGTGACGTAATTTTTGTTACAGACAAAACCCGGAAGCGAATCTCCATTATTAATAAATATGAATAGATTATTATATTATATTATTATTATTATTATTATTATTATTATTATTATTATTATTATTATTGTTGTTGTTGTTGTTGTTCTTCTTCTTCTTCTTCTGCTTCTTCTTCTTCTTCTTTTTGTCAAATAGAAATAGTTACTTGAAACCATATAATTGTGTGCAAATTATTATTATTAGATTGTAATAGTTACTTAATTCATCTTTTATTACCGTTAACCGTTGTGACAAAACTGACCTTTTCCGGTTTTAGCTGATTACGTCATGAACCTATTAATGATTCATATCCTGTTAAACAATCCTAATTGGTTACTTGGCGGACGCTCTAGCGACTGAGCTAAATCCATCCCCTCCAGAGATAAGTCAAAGCACAGGGAGATATGGATTCATGCCTTTATTCTATAATAATGGTATTAATACGAAATGAACGTGAGCGGCCCCGGTTGAAATTTGATCGTGTTTTCCGCGTTGGTAACCCTTATACAAAAACCGAACAGTCAAAAAAGCCAAATTCGAAATGTTGTTTTTTTTAAGTGAAAAAGGACCCTCTAGTTTGGATTGGTTTCCGCCCTGTCGACCTTTGAACTTTGACCTTTCCAGAATGATTCAGTGATTTTATTTGGGTAACAATTTCCGACCTGCTTGACAGGGTCATGTGCTTATGTGAGTGACTGTGTTTGCGTGTGTGCATGCGCGTGGGTCTTATATATATATATATATATATATATATATATATATATATATATATATATATATCTTCTTATTACCAATGGAGATTGTGGGTTTGTCTGTCTGTAACCGAAACTATATTACTATACAAGTCACAATTCCTTTAGTTATTTACATCATATTCTCCATGATTTTATTTTTATTTAAACCTCAATTATTAATAAAATTGTTTTACATTACTTACAGTGTTGACAATATCTACATACTAATAACATGCAATTATATTTATATATACAACAAAATAGAGGTTTACAGTGTGAATGGGAAGGCTAATTTGCATATTGATCTTAAAAAATTGATTTTAATAAATATATGCTTAGTATTATTGATTTCTAATTGTTTGGTTTTATCTTATTGAATATGAGCAAAAATCTCTTCAATATATCTTAAAAGAAACCCCTTAACAAGAAGAAATAACTGTAATATTATTATTTACTTCCTATTTTAACTAAACAGTTTAATTAGGAAAATTTACCAATGAAAGACGGGAGTAACGGAAAATGATGGAAGAGTTAGTTTCAAAGTTGTTCTATTTTTCAATCATACCCCCTCTGTTCAAAATCTTTTTATCTACATTCTTATTCGTTTCATTAGCCTTTCTAATTTAATATGATATTTTATTATAAAATTTAACTAAAATACTTGCACCCGGAGGGTGCATATATTTGCTAGTATATTATAATGGAGAATGAATGTGAAAAATATTAGCATATGAAGGTGCTCAATGCTAAAATAGCAGAACAGACTTAAGATCAAGTATTAAATATTATGGATTTAATATCCGATAACTACAGTTTCATGCGTACATTCAATCATCAGACGGTTAAAATGTTAAGATTAAAAAAAAACGATGGCTTACATAAACTCTAAACAAGCCACCGTTTTTAAAGATCTTAATATTTTGATCATTTGATGATAGCAAGTACGCAAGTTTCACCATGAGAATATTCAGCGTTAAATCCACTGAATTAATCGAGGTACCGATTAATTGCAGCCGATCACACGTGTGTTCACTGTATAAGATGTTACGTTACTAAGGGCCGCTTGTTTTTGCTTTTAAATTTCTCTCCGGAAGTTGTTTTTCGGGTATTAAATTGTAAACAGAAGATGTGAATCGATTTGTGGGAATTTATTTTACTAGAATATGGTTGTCTAATAACAGTATGGGTTATGAGGTGTAAGCGTGGTTTTATAAGCAAAACCGTTGAAATTTATATATTTGTTTTTGTTTTGGTTAGAGAATATAGTTAGTAATATACACGTTGACGTGTATTGTTACAGTAACTTATGTTATAATAATTAAGGTTTAAGGTAGATTAATAACAAAAATAAATATAAAAATAAATAAATAAAAACAAAAAATTTTTAAAAATTTAAGGGACAATAACGGTGAATAAATGTGGTTTTGTTAAGATATGTTTAAATTTATTTATTTAGGTTTTATTTAATTTATCTTGATTAAAGCTAATAAAACGCGTGTACGCGTGGAGCGGTATAATAATTTTGTTGGTATTTTGAATTATTATTACAGAGCCTGATATAAAATTAAGGTTGAATGAAAATAAAATTTAACAATTTAATAATTAAAATTTAAAGATTTAAAATTTGAAAATTTGAAATTATTAACAGTTTATGGAGATGGGCTTAACAAATCCCTAACAATATATTTACTAGGATTAGTAAAGTACTTAAGAAGGAAAGGGTTAAAATATTCATTTATTTTCTTTTTTAAACAGGACTAGAGATTTATCAGTAGAATTGATAACAAAAATAAATGCTAAATGTCTTATCGGTCATAGAGTGTAAGTCGAAACATATAAAATTACACAAAAACAATTGTTATAATTCAACATACAGCTCGGCTGGTCACGTCAAGACCCTAGCACCTATATGATTGTGATATAACCATGTCATATAGGTGCTAGGTCTTGACATGATCAGCCGATTGATCGGCGAGCACCTCTTCAATCGTCCGCCTAGCCTAAGTAATGACCAAAGTTGAGTATTGCATGTCATAGACTGTTCAGCCACCAAGGATCCGTCCTTAAGCATCACGGGTCGCCACCCACAGCCAACAGGTGGTCCCATTGGAGAGATTTTACCCATCTGCAGAGGGGCAGTCGGTGTATTCTTCTAGCCCAGAGCAGAGGATGGTTTGTGTGATAGTATATATATATATATATATATATATATATATATATAGATAATATATAGATATATATAATATATATATATATATATATATATATATATATATATATGTGTGTGTGTGTGTGTGTGTGTGTGTAGACATTATTAAACCAGACGAATGTCTCCTGTCTGACTAGTTTCTTTTCTATGTTCGAGTTGCCGGGCCAATCCTTTAACGTTGGGGTAGAATTGGTTAATGAATGACCGTAATTTTCCCAGGTACTTTCAGCACCATAGTGCTATTTCCAGGAGGTTATTCGTAATTGAGTTGTTTTGTTCTGAGTTTTATTTAAACAAAGAATCCAAGTGCTGCAAAATATTGCAAAACATTTGACACACCCTCGTAGAATTTCATTTTTTAGAAGAATTAAACGAAGAACAAGATTTTCTTGGTGCCTTACAATTTACAAGTGTTTCGTTAGAGTCCAAGTGGTGCAACCTTACAGTAGCACTTACATGGCTTTGGCAACAAGATCAGTTTGCGCACCACTGCTCAACGGTCGACAGTGACGCTACTTGTAATAATATCCCCGCACTTAAAGCGACTAATCTTTTTGCACTATATTCAACCTTTTTTGTTATATCTTAATTAATGCTATTAATATCTTTCGCTCTTGACCCTCCCCCCCCCCAATAAGTGGGAATAGACAGTAAGAGTTACGCCACTTATAGGTCTCCACCCCCATATGAGGGGCTCTTCAAGTGTCAGGCGCTTCTTACGACAACTGCACTTTGAATATTCATCCATATTGTCCTGTTGTGTTAAGTTACTGCATAAAATTTGAAACCAGAGGTTGTCAACCTTTCACGTTCCATGCGTCAGGTTTTCTGCACATAAATTGTAAGACACCAAAAAAACCCTTGTTCTTCGTTTAAATCTTATTTTTTAAAAGTAATTCTACGAGGGGGAGTCAAAGGTTTTGCAATATTTTGGGAAAACCGAGTCAGTACTACTACTACTACTACTACACACACACACACACACACACACACACACACACACACACACACACACACACACATATATATATATATATATATATATATATAGTTTTTTTCCGTAGTTAGGGTCTTTCCATGTGTGGTTTAACCAAGCTGATGCAGGTAGACCATAAGGAGAGCTCAATGTACCTAATACCAGTGAGTAAAATGTTCTTGTGATTACCTGAAGATGCCGTATTAATACGGTTGAAATAAATTATTGTAATGAAGCAAGTTGAGAGTTTTTCTTCATTTACTATATATATATATATATATATATATATAGATGAATGAATGAACAAATAAAAGGTTTAGCATTTATTTATTTACATGGGAACAATATTTACAACCAATGGTTTCTTGCTAAAAGCATTCGTCAGGTAAACGAAATATTTTTTTTTAAATGACAGAAATGGTGTAAATGGTTAAATTTGTGCGTTTTTTAACTGTATTCTCGTGTTGCATGTTTGCGTGTTTACGTGATGACAAATGCACTTTTTTGTTTGTACGTGTGCGTATTTTTGTTTGTGCGCGTGTGTATATTGTCATGCGCGTGCGCATGAAAATGCGTGAAGACTGAAATGTTATAATCGTATCCACGCGCGTGTGTGCGTATGAATATGCGTATTTGTGTTTGGTATTCTTGGTTACGTATGTTTTGTGCAATTAATATAATGTATTTTTAATTATGCTGTTAATAATAATGATCGTGCTATTATGTTAGTGATGTAATGTGAACATAATATTTATATGATATTATTGAACAATGTAGACAGGTATAATATTTGTATTTATATATGCATGTGATAGAGGGAAAGATACTTACGGTTTGGCGGATCTATTGCGGTATTTACTATTGTGTTTGTTTTTTTTTTTTTGTTTTTTTGGGGGGGGGTTATATATATATTGTGTTTATATATTATATATTTTTGTGTTTATATATATATTTCAGTTTCCCTTACTTCATCTATTTTTTTAATTTTCTAAAACTAAAAGAAAAAACTATGCTGTTGTACATGATGTTATTCCCCTCACCCGAGTAACGCCAAATGACCTTTCTAGCATATCTATCGATATATCAGAATGTTGTGACGGACAATATTTTCCGTAAAAGAGATTAGACTCGTCCAATGAAAGGCATAAATAACAAGATACTGACAACACGAGGGAATTAGTAACTAGTCTTACTGACAACAGATTAGCCGTTGCTGCTATGTAAGAACTGTGCGTTTTCCTTCCTATTCGTATTTTCCTGTACAAATGGAATTCAGCTCAGTCAACTAGGCTTTAGAATACAATGACAGCACCTCTGCAGAGGGGTAAGATCCACCGCAATATGGCCACCTGTAATGCTTAAGGATGGAACCCGGGTGGCTGAGAAGTCCATGACATGCAACACCCCACTCTAGCCCTTACTTAGGCTAGACGGGCGGTCGGAAATGCCCCCTCCGATCAATCGGCTGGTCATGTCAAGCCCAAATATCTTTATGATTGTCCCAACCCTATTGCCTCATATCAAGCCCCATTCTTTTTTATCATTTATGTGCTAGAAGGCTGTGGCCGAGGTTCTTATTCAGACTATCTGATGGTGACATTCCAATTCTGAATTTCTAGGGAATGCGGTTAATCTCTATAACTCCTAGTTCCACTCTGACCCGGAGTGGTACTACCTGTAAGAATCTCATTTATGGGTTAAATGGAAAAAAAAATGAGTTAAAAAATGTATTTTTAAAAATTGAGATTTAAAAAAGGACGCTTCAATAATTCGGCATGAAATAACCCAACAAGCGTTTATATGCCGTAAAATCCAACCAAACAATAAAATAAAAAATGGAATAAACCTTATTGTTAACCATTCAGAATTTATATATATATACACACACACACACACACACACACACACACACACACACACATATATATGAATAATATATAATGAAAAAACAAAAGATGTTTACAACTGAAATAGGCTCATCAGGAGAGAAAGTGTGCAAACCGTTTCGGGGCCAAATCTCTCGACGGTTTAAAAAGCAACACTCGGCCTATCCTCAACTAATATGAGGACCCTTATGTGTGTGTGTGTGTGTGTGTATAGTGTTGTAACTGTTAAATATATATTTATATATATGTATAGCGTTGTGACTGATATATATATATATATATATATATATATATATATATATATATATATATATATATATATATATATATAATTCCTTGTAATGATTTATTCATCAGCATGTCTTTTCTTTCTGCCTTTTTAATTCCTATTTACAATTCAGCCAAAATATTCAGAGTGTGGTTTTAAATTTCAAATTAACATAACAGAAGTTCTTTTCAAATGAAAACAAAATTCTTATATTATCTATTTCCCTTGTGGTTGAATTAGCGGTTTCTTAGGAAACAAAATTACAATTAAAAACATTTTTCTTAAGTGTATATATATATATATATATATATATATATATATATATATATATATATATATATATATAACTCAGCTTATGGGTAACACAGGAATCTGTGTGGTAAAGTAAGGATCTGATGGTAGGTGTGGCGCTCCAGACGCAGAAACAATCTGCTTGGTCTAGCGTTAGTAAAAAGGAGATAGACTCCCTCGCTATTTGGCTGATATCAACTTTAAGTCCCTCGATGAATATATATATATATATATATATATATATATATATATATATATATCCCAGGAGGTTGAGCAATTTTGAGAGGATTTCGCTGTCGACTGCCAACTAAAGCGTAAAACACAAAGCTCTCCTATAAAAAACACTCTATGGCGGCCTTTACATACATACACATGTGTGTATTTAACAGATAAAATCCTCTTCCATGGCTGAACGGTTAAGCAGTCCGACTGATGATGAATCCCGGCTGTAGGTAGCTCACAAATGTCTACTGAAGAGACGTGATATGTCGAAACATCGTGTCTGTGAATGACTATATATATGTCTGTTTCTGTGTGTATGTGTGTGTATACACTCCTATTGTGTACATGCAAGCCCTTATATAAGCTTCAACCAAGATAATGATCCAAAACACAGCTCAAGACTGCGTTCAAATTATCTAAAATCAAACTCTGACCCCAGACACAAATTGAACTAGTCTCCAGTCACCAATCAATCTCTGAAAGGCTGTTCTGCGTAGAATTTTCGGGTATTATCGCATAAATGCGTCCTGGCATCCTGCCCTAAAAACGCTAAGCGGTCACTGCTAAAAAAAACAACCTGAACTACGATTCAACTCAGTAGCTGTTTGAAGGGTTTTTTTTCCCGAAAAGTTAATGCGATATGAAAGCTATATATTCAAAGTCGTTTCTCGACAAGTAAATGTAAATATTTTAACACCCCCCTCTTTAAAATATTTGTTTACGGTTTGAAGACGTTTTTATCGACAAATAACTTTTTTAGTGGTTTGAAGGCGTTAAAAATAAGCCACCACCCAGGTTTTTATCGACAAGTAAATGTAAATATTTTACCTACCACCTTAAAATATCTTTTTTTTTTCGGTATTTTGATTTTATTTTAATTCAAAACAAAAGTCACGAATTTATCTTTTTGTTCGGTATTTTCATTTTATTGTTAGATTTTTAAAAAATAGCTAAGGAGTTCAATCGTATAGCGGGTTGGTTTTTCAGCAGGCACTGCTAAGCGTTTTCTTAGGGCAGGAGGCTAGGACGCATTTATGCGATATGCACAGAATTTTCAACCCATAGCAGTATCGATTTTCTATCCGGAACAGCATCATTCCAACGTAACATGAAATGAGCACGAAAATCTCTCTGTAATTACATATCTACCAGTTTATTATAAACATCTCAACAGCATACACACGTTGTGCATATATCGAAGCGATGATGACATCTATAAATGGTAAGACATAAGTCAGGGAATCCTAGATCCTGTAGAATACACCGACTGTACCTCTGCATAGGGGTAAGACACCCCTCCAATGGGGTCACCAGTTGACTGTGGGTGGCGAACTTGTGGCTGATCAGTCCATGACATGCAACACTCCACTTTGACCCGTACTTAGGCTAGATGGCCAGTCGGAGAGGCCCCTTCCGATTAATCGGCTGGTTACGTCAATCCCTCGCACCTATATGATTGTCTCAACCCTATTGTCCTTAAGGCAACCACCAAACCATTTTATCATATACGTGCTATAAGGCGGTGACTGAGGGTCTTCAGGTCCTGGGTATGACGTTAAACTCTATCTGATGGGGAGTTCTGGAGGTCTGCGGAATATAGAGTCCCCTTCGTCGCCATTGCTTCAAGGCTCACTCTGACCCGGAGTGGTAGTACCTGTTAGGGTACCATCTATAGGTTAAATAGAAACAAATGTGTTTGAAACAAATTGAGTAGTCTTCAAGAATGAATAAAACAAAAACGTTTTCGGTATAAAATGACTCAATGGGTTAACGTACCGTAAAACTCAACCAACCTACAATTAGTCATCCACAAGGGTTAAATAGTACTACTCTTCTTCTACAAGGATGACTTTAGCATTAAATAACCTACAAAGGTTGATATGCCATTAAACAAAGAAATCAAACCAAACCATTAGTCAGATTGAACTGCCTTAATAGTTGATAACATATTTACTTACTGTTTGGTAACTACTTTCACTAACATACAGGGGGGGGGGATAAGTATTTTACCTCCTGCTGATTTTTCTGAGTTTGCCTCTTTACAAAAATAGGAATGATGTTTAATTTTCAGTGCAGTGAAAGTGAGAGATACAATATAAAAAAATATTTTAGAAAATCACATTATATCAATTTTTGAACATTTATTTGTATTTTATTGAACAAATAAATATTTCACCAGATAGCAAAATATACCTCAGTACTTGGTGAAGAAACCCTTGTTGGTAAGGACAGCCGACAGGCGTTTATTGTACTTGGTTACCAAATAAATAATTGTTCAATAATTAATATAATGTGATTTTCTATAATTTCTTTTTTTTTATTCTATCTCTCACTTTCAAGACAGACATACCCTGAAAATTATACACCATTCCTATCTTTGTAAGGTTTTATTTTCCTAGTACCCCACTCGTACCGGGTCAGGCACGAAGGCCCTATTTACGTGGGACCACACACAAGCCGAGACTCATGGGTGGCAGGTGGAAAAATTGCGTCGATCCCGCCGGCATTCCCCCTCAAGGGGGGCGCCTCAGGCGCTGGGCAATAAACCCAGCCCTGCCCCTTTAAGTCAAGGGGGCAGGTATTGCCTGGAGGGATGGCCCTCTGGGATCGACGCTATTAATTTACCATCTCACCGGTCCAGTGGCCGAAGCGCACTGGACCCCCATCTCGAAAGACGGGTTGGAGGTGTAAGGTGGCAAACCCAGATAATCAGCAGGGGGTGAAATACTTATTTTCTCCACTGTAAGAAAGGATGTATTTTTATATTCAATAAAATAGCAGTTTACAGTGTAAACAAGAAGACTAATTTGCATATTGATATTAGAAATTTGATTTTAATGAATATGAGCTTAGTATTATTAATTTCTAATTGTTTGGTTTTATCTTAATGAATATGAGCAAAAATCTCGGGGATAAAATTTAAAAGAAATCCATTAACAAGAAGAAATAACTGTAATTTTATTCTTTACTTCCTATTTTAACTAAATAGTTAAATTAGAAAAAATTAGCAAAGAAAGACAGGAGTGATGTAAGAGTAAGTTTCAGTTGTATTTTTCGATTATACCCCCCTCTGTTTCAAATCTTTTTATCTACATGCTTATCTAGTTTCATTAGCCTTTCTAATCTAATCTAATATTTCATTACATTAAAACTTAAACACTTGCACCCGGAGTGTGCATATAAAATGTGCTTGTAAAAATAATCGTGGTATACTTATATCCGGACCCGTGCTACATTGAGAGGCCCGAATTTGGTTTCTCAGCTGATGTTGAGTTGATGCTGGCATTCTTTGATGTTTTGAGTCTGGAACCAACTTGGGATGCTAGAGGATATCTTGTCTTGTGCCATTTATAGTTTTTAGTAATAACACAAGGGGATTTTTTTTTCTCGGGGGATTTTTATTTTCCGCCAAGTCAAACTGCCCTGAATGAGAGAATACATCTCACTCAGCCACCAGTCTGTTCCAAACCGACCTGACATTCTTACCTCTCACTCTTACTCTTTCACATTTCACCACGTGACAACACGTGACACAGTTCGCCATCTATGTGTTAAATAGAGCAAAAATGAGTTTTAAAAATCTGTTTAGAAAAAAAGTTTGAAAAAAAAAAATGAATTCCCAACAAGAATAAATAAAGTAAAAGTTTTCGGCATAAAATAACCCAACAAGGGTTGACATGCCGTAAAATCAGCCAACCAACCATATATATCCTCTATATATATTTACCAAATCCCTCCTCATGAGCACGATGCGACACAAGGTCAACTTCTTAAACTCCGTTTAAGAAGTTTGAATTCAGATTTTTCCTTCTCCTAGACAGGTTACATAGCCATGATTAATGAGCCAAATCTGCCCTGCTATTTACCCATAGCTGGAGGGAGAATTGGATTCATACCTTTCCCAAGGGTATTAGCGCCATGTGAAATGCAGACAGCTTCGTCTAAGAATTGAACTCTTGTCGACGAGTCCATTTCCTACGACTCTAACCATTACACCCCCCCCATTTAATCCATATATGGGACCTTTATATTTCCATTGGAAATCCTGATTTTACTACGTCATGTATTTCCTTTGGTTTTATTTCATTTTTATTTGTATTTTTCATTTTGCTAAATTGTTTATTTTAAAGAAAGTCACGAATTTCCGATTTCCAGCCAATAGGATACAGAATTCTTTTCTCCGAACAATTTCAGAGGAAATTCTTTAAAACAATCATTCAGCCTCAACAGGATCTTTCCCACGGCTAACTCTTTTAGAATCAGACGAGAGGCTGTTTGAGGGCCTAGGTCACTGGGCATTTCAATTGCAATAGGGATGTGTCAAAAAGTAATGCCATTTTGTTTGGGAGAGGTATAATTATCAACACAGGAACATGTATCATACATCAAAATGAAGCTGGTCCTCTGTTGATCACATCCCTACTTCTCTACATAGGTAAGTAAAAAAGTAATGCCATTTTGTTTAGGACAGGTATAATTATCAACACGTGAACATGTATCATACATCAAAAGGAAGCTGCTTCTCT
Organism: Doryteuthis pealeii; assembly: GCA_023376005.1. NCBI lineage: Eukaryota > Metazoa > Mollusca > Cephalopoda > Myopsida > Loliginidae > Doryteuthis > Doryteuthis pealeii. The sequence continues at coordinate 98,772,805 of CM042157.1, read as the reverse complement.
GTGGATCACATCCCTACTTCTCCACATAGCCACCGTTTCTCTCAATAGCAATGTTTCACCTTCGAATGAGAGCTTGTATCTCTGCCCCAGACTATCATTTCTTCGGTCCCATGAAAGAGGGTTTAAGAGGCAAACATTATTCAAATATGTAGTGAGGAAGTAAAATCTGTAGTGAAGAAGTGGCTCAAAGAACAGTCAACAGAATTTTACGGGGCAGGGATACATGGCAAATTAGTTTTAAACACATTTTCTATTTAACCCATAGAGGGGACCATAACAGGCACTACCGCTGCGGGTCCGAGTGGACTTGGGAGCAATGGTGATGAAGGGGTGCTCCACATTCCCCAGACCTCCAGAACTGGAACTTCACCATCAGGTAGAATTTAACGTGATACCCAGGATATGTAGACCCTCAGACACCGCCTTACAGCACCCATATGATAAAAAGGGTTGGGGGTTGCCATAAGGGCAATAGGGTTGGGGCAATCATATAGGTGCTAGGGCTCAATGCAACCAGCCGATTGATCAGAGTTGGCCTCTCACACCGCCCGTCTAGCCTAAGTAAGGGCCAATGTGGGATGCTGCATGTCATGGACTATTTAGCCACCAGGATTCCGTCCTTAAGCATCACGGGTCCCCACACACGACCAACAGGTGGCCCCATTACAGGGGGGTGTCTTATTCCTCTGCAGAGGTGTAGTCGGGGTATTCTACAGCCCCAGTCGACACGGCTACGATACTATAATATCCTTTTTTACTTATCTAAGTAAGGGCCAAAGTGGGGTGTTGCATTTAATGGACTACTCAGCCACCAGGATTCCGTCCTTAAGGAACAAGAGTCACCACCCATGGCGAACTGATGGCCCCATTGGGGGCGGGATGTATTATCCCTCTGCTGAGGTGTACTTGGTGTATTCTAAATCCCCAGCCAAAAGGGCTACGATACTACAATATCCTTTTTTTACTGTTCATTTTATTCTCATTTTAGTTCCAGTAAAAGAATACAGCAAACATTTCCCTTAAGTTTAGAATTCTAAAGTAACAAGTTTATATTGCCCTTTAAATTTATGGGAAAAAGATGCGAACCATTTGCTTTGTCTCTACTGAAAATCCCAATTCGTTTTGTTAGTTACGTGATTAGTAGTTGTTTTTTGTTCTTTTCTTTTTCTTTTTTTTTTTTCCTTTTTGTTTTCTTTCCTGACCTTCATCTGAATTGTGGGGTTACCAGGAATTTGAACGGATGTGTGACAATATAACCCACTTCAATCCCCGTCCCCAACGTAATTACAAGGCAATCGTCACAAGTGTCGAATCGCGACTATACAACAATTGTTGTCTTGCATTTCCGGACTTGCAAGACTCGACCATTTCCATTGTCGAAAACATTTCTATTGGCCGCTAAAGCCAAAAACGGACGCAAAATATTTTCTTGCCAAAAACGGATTTTTTTAATCTAAAAAAAAAAAAAGAAGACCTGCCAAGTCCCAACTGGCCATCCAGGACTCTTTAAGGATACTTACCTGTTTATTTTATTTATGTATTTATTCGATTTTATTCATCTTTTTCTAAATGGAAACGCTGTACATGTTGTTTAAAGGTAAGATATTCGATCTATTTTAAAACATTTTTTGTTTTCTTAATATTTATCCATAAATTTTCTTTCCTTTTATTTTTTCAACATATATATATATATATATATACTTTGAAAAAATAAAACGAAAGAAAATGTTGTATGGATAAAAATTATTTATTGGAGTGTCGACACGTGTTTCGACCATGAGTTTGTCATTGTATACATTGTATTCTATTTATTATTATTTTATTTTAAATACAAAATAAAATAAAATAATAATAATAGAAAAATATATTTAAAAATTAAGTATATAGGTATATTTTTTTCTATTTTTCTATTTTTTCTATCATTATGATTTTATTTTATTTTTTCAACATAATTGTCGGATTCACTTCCATTTTTCAACTTACATATATATATATATATTATACACACACACACACACACACACACACACACATATATATATATATATATATATATATATATATATATATATATATATATATATATATATTAATACTCGTGTTCTTTAATTCTACGAACGTTATCATATTGCAAAACCCTCTGGTTAAAAATTTGACCGTCCAAATCGTCCAAGATGAAATGCAAAAATGAAAATCCTGATTATCTGGTGTTGATTATCCGCCAAATTCTTATTTTGAGTGTCGTCACCTCAGCTAAATAACATACCATTCTGTTTTTATAAGAAAGACAGAAAGAAATAGAGGGGAGAAATAGGACATGCTACACAGAGAATATTATAAGAAAGAAAGAAAGAAAGAAAGAGAGTAGGGGAAAGATTGAGAAAGTGGGATAGTTTGCGGAAGCGATAACACTAATCTATTTCAATTGAACATAATGAAAAGATTAAAAGAAGGAAAGAAAGCAAAAGAGAGTGAGAGAGTTAAATCAAGATTATTATACTTTTTACATATTGAAGTAATTAGCAATAGCTCTCAAGCAAACGTATTAAACGTTGTAATAATCAAATTATGTTACTGTGGTATATCCACACACAGGTCCTGCTATATATATATATATATATATATATATATATATATATATATATATATATATATTAATTTTTTTTCCTGGAATGTTGTTTTCCCACATTTTAAATATGTTAGCTGTGTGCAAAAGTCCCCAGCGAGAACGCGCGTTCAACTGTTTATTCATTCAACTTCTGGTTTTCAGAAAAGAGCAGAGGGAAATTTTTCATGTATGACAGATTTCAATGCAAAGATTTTTTCGGACGACACTGCTAGAGAAGTAAGGACGAACTCTTAAGTGATGTTCTCCTGTGGACACCGACACATGGATACTAGTGTGGGCCGAACAGCAAAAATCTACATCAGTCAGCTCTGTGTGGATTTGGAATGCGGAGAAACTGCCAGGAACGATGACCGATAGTGACGGTTGAGAGAGAGAGAGAGAGAGAGAGAGAGAGAGAGAGAGAGAAGAAAGAGAGAAAGCAATTGAGAGAGAGAGAGAGAGGGAGCAATTGAAAGAGAGAGAGAGCAATTGAAAGAGAGAGAGACAGAGAGGAGGGAGAGAGAGAGAGAGAGAGAGAGAGCAATTGAAAGAGAGAGAGACAGAGAGAGGGGGAGAGAGAGAGAGAGAGAGAAAAAAGCAATTGAAAGAGAGAGGGGGAGAGAGAGCAATTGAGAGAGAGAGAGAGAGAGAGAGAGAGAGAGAGAGAGAGAGAAAGCTATTGAAAGAGAGAGAGAGAGAGAGAGAGAGAGAAAGAGAGAGAAAGCAATTGAAAGAGAGAGAGAGAGAGCAATTGAAAGAGAGAGAGAGAGAGAAAAAGCAATTGAAAGAGAGGGGAGAGAGAGCAATTGAAAGAGAGAGAGAGAGCAATTGAAAGAGAGAGAGAGAGAGCAAGAGAGAGAGAGAGAGAGAGAGAGAGAGAAAGCTATTGAAAGAGAGAGAGAGAGAGAGAGAGAGAGCAATTGAAAGAGAGAGAGAGAGAGAGAAAGCAATTGAAAGAGAGAGAGAGAGAGAGAGAGAGAAAGCAATTGAAAGAAAGGGAGAGAGAGAGAGAGCAATTGAAAGAAAGAGAGAGAGAGAAAGGGAGAGAGAGAGAGAGAAAGAGAGAGAGTGTGTGTGTGCTGTCAGCCCGACCTGATGATGAGGATGACAATTTTAGTGTTTATTGTTATTTGTTTTAATATGTCTGCAAGTGTTGTTATTTTTGTAGATGATTGGTTGGTTCGTTCGTTCGTTGGGTGGCTGGTTTGATGGCTGGTTGGGAGGAGAACGGCTAGATTCGTACCTTTCCCAGGAGTATCAAAAGTAAAATACAAATCCTTTTTCATTCGGATAGCCGAGTCAACTTCCTATAACCGTTACGCTACGAGCACTGGTCTAGACAGTCTCAATTCTTCATCGGATTTTCAATTCCCTCCAGTCTCTTTTCTCGGGTCCTCGAAATCATTCCAAGTGCTCCAGCTATTATTGGTATTACTGTGACCTTCATGTTCCATTTTTTATTCACTTTTATTGGTTAGCCGTTTATACAATCCTTTACAAGTCTTTTACCATTATAATTTTATTTTAAGCAAATTCCTCGTTCGATGCTTCATACTTGCGATCTTGTGTCACATCCTGCCCGTAGCGAACGGGTTGGGTAAATACACTTTGCAATATTTTTTTACACCATTTTTAACTGACAAGTCTCCTCGGGTCTCCAGGTCTCTTCTAAGTTTTCTAGCTGATTTTAACACTGCTGTGGTCTGGATGGTATCTATTCTTCCTCTGATTTTCAGTTCCCCCAGGCCTCTTTCCACGGACACGAACTACTTTAAAAAAAAAAAATTATTAGTGAAACAGATCACTAATTAAGACTGGGCCTATTCTAGTAGTGACCACCCCAAGCGGAGATTTAAGAGGTTTGAATTCAGAGTTTTCATCCTCCTATATCGGTTACCCAACCAAGGTTAAAAAGTCCAATCTGCCCTACTATTTACCCATAGCTGGAGGGAAAGTAGTTGGATTCATACCTTTTCCAAGGGTATTAGTACTTTGTGAACTGTAGCTTCGTCCAGGATTTGAACTAGGATCGACGAGTTCATTTCTTACAACTTTAACCATTAGACCACGCACCTCCAAAAATGGTACAATTCGTATTACCGCCACCTTCATATCTACTCTTTTTTCAACTCTCTAGCAAGATCTTAGTATTTATCCATCTTTTGTATTTTACTCTTTGTGGGTTTTTCACACCAGACTTCCTCATTAAATGGATAGCCTCTGAAATTTGTAGACCAATTCATATACCTCGGTAGCAATATCTCATCTACGGAAAGCAATATCAACATACGCATAGTTAAGGCATGGACTGCTGTTGACAGGTTAACGACCATATCAAAATCTGATCTCTCTCATATAATAAAACGGAAATTATTTCAAGGTGTAGCCATGTTAGTACTACTGTATTGCCACTTGAACTCTAACACCTCGCCTGGAAACAAACTACATGCGAACTACACAAGAATGGTGCGTGCTGTTTTAAATCAATAGTGGAAGTAGCAACCCCAAAAAGTAGATGTACGGCCACTTATCTCTTATCTCACATTCAATCCAAGACGAGCAAAACATTCTCAGCACTGCTAGAGAAGTAAGGACGAACACATAGGCGACATTCTCCTATAAACTCACATGGATACACCAGTGTTGTTTTTTTGTGTGTGTATTTTTTGTGTGGGGGGGGGGATTTGGGAGAGATCTTTTTATTTCAGCTTCCCCTGCAAACAAGCACGATGTGACGCAAGGTCAATGTTTTAAGCTGAATTTAACAGCTCTGAATTCATAGTTTTCATTCTCCTATACCGGTTGCCTGACCAAGATTAGAGAGTCCGGTCTACCCTACTATTAATCCATAGCCGGGGGAGAACAGTTGGAAACGTACTTTTCGCAGGGTTATTAGCGGTACGGGAAGGATTTGAACTCTGGTCGTCGAGTCCATTTCCTACAACGATAACCATTACACACAGACGCCTCCTAATACCTCAGTCTTGGTCGAACAGTTAAAACTTACATTGATCAGCCCTTTGCGCACACTGGATACCGTCTCGGGCACTTGCCAAGAGCGAGGACCAACAGAGACGGATGGCGAGAGAGAATCAAGGAAATCCTTGCTGTCAGCATGCCTTGATGATGATGATGGTGATGATGATGTAACTGGTGGTTTTTCATGAAAATCTAAGTGACAACAGGTCTCCTCGTCTCTTGTTGATTAAACCCGGATATTTCCCAAAATTTTCCCCCAATTCTAAAAATAATAGTTCCGCATTCTCTCAGTCGATTACCTACCTACCTACCTACCTACGTTTGTGTCAAGGAAATGGCTTGCGTCATGCTAAAACAGGGATAAACATATATCCGCATATATAAAAGAAACATTCTGTATGTCTGTTAATAATGAAGGAGATTATTTTTGCGTCTGAGGTGGAGCGCCACACCTACCACCAACTTCTTACTTTACCGCACAGATCCCTGTGCTACTCATACTGTGAGTTGGCAAGGGCCGGTATCGAACTCGAAAACTGGTTGTTCCAAGGCGGACATTCTACCGACTGAGCTAAACCGGACCAATATATATATATATATATATGTGTGTGTGTGTGTGTGTGTGTTAAAAACGAGTTTAATTGTATATATTCGTTGTTTATTAGTAATCTTTAATTTTTTTTTTAATTTGTAGTACATATAACGGGTTTGTTAAGAAAAAATACAGTAAAAAATGGGAAGGGTAACCCCTCTCTTGTAAATAAGGAAAAAAAATAATAAATAGGAATTTAAAAATAGTAAAATTTAAAAACACAAAATCAACAAAGAGGGAAAACCCCTCTCTTGTAAATAAGGAAAATAAATAGGAATTTAAAAATTGGTAAAATTTAAAAAAAAAAAAAATCTACTAAGAGGGGGAAAACTTACATCAACCGTTCTTCCTGGTAGTAAGATCAAACTCGAGTAATAAAATAGTTGTGATATAAATTAAGAGAGCGCTATTGCCATTGGCTGGAGGTCAGGTGACTAGTACTATAAAATCTATGGTCATCAGGAGGCGAGGTCAGTTGCTGAGGGGGAAGGGTCGAGGTTTGATCAACCTCGATTGGTCCCTTGGGTGAGGAAATTCGTTGTTGAAAGACCAGAAATTTCCAATGATCCCAAGGAATGACAACGCTGATGACTTCCCCTTCAATCATCTTATAGATGTATTTTTACAAGATATATATATATTATATATATATATATATATATATATTGGACCGAGAGGGATCTTAAAAACCGGGGACAATAAGATCCTCAGCCACCGCCTTCTAGCACATATATGATAAAAAGTGTTGAGTGTTGCCATAAAGGCAATAGGGTTGGGACAATCATATAAGTGCAAGGGCTTGACGTAACCAGCCGATTGATAGGAAGGGGACCTCTCCGACTACCTATCTAGCGAAAGTGGGGTGTTGCATGTCATGGTCACCAGGATTCCGTCCTTAAGCATCACGGTGTCGCCACCCACGGCCACACGGGTATCCGCTTTAGGGGATTCTACCATTCTGCAGAGGCACAGTTGGTGTATTCTGAAATTTAGGATTTTGATGACGCTAACTATAATTTTGATGACAAATGTTATGATTTGTTTTGGTTTATTTATTAAAGGCACATCAACCCCCATATGGTTTATCTAATGCCAAAATTTGATTCATTTTAAATCTTTGATTATAATCATTTATATTTGGTTTGGTTTGGTTTGTTTTTTAACGGCATATCAACTCCTTGTGGGTTATTTAATGCCAAAATGTAATTCATTTCTAAATGTTTGATTGTAATCATAATTTGTTTGGTTTATTTGTTTAACGGCATATCAACTCCTTGTGGGTTATTCAAAGCCAAAACCTAAATAATTATTAAACGTTTGATTCTATTCATAATTATTTATATTTGGTTTGATTCATTTATTTAACGCACATCAACTTGTTTTGGGTTATTTATTGCCGAAATTTGATTCATTTCTAAAAGTTTAATTGTAATCATAATTATTTATATTCAGTTTCGTTTGGTTTATTTTTAACGGCATATCAACTCCTTGTGGGTTATTTAATACCGGGGAAAGGGGAGAATGATATTAAGATATCTGGATCAGCTAATAATGTGAGAATTTTTGTATATTTAAGACCAGAGGTCCTGGTTCGATACCGGCCCTTGCCAACTCAGTGTATGAGTAGCGCAGGGATCTATGCGATAAAGTGAGAAGCTGATGGTAGGAGTGGCGCTCTACCTCAGAAAACAATCTCCCTGGTATAGCGCTAGTGAAAAGGGAATAGACTCCCTTGCTGTCTGGCTGATACCGACTTTAGGCCACCCCGACGACGAATTTTATTGTGTATATTTGGTTTAATTTAAAACTACTACGATTTCTTGGATGGCGTTCCATTGTGATCTAATGGTTTACAAGCTCGTCTATCATATTCATCATTGGCATTGCAGTCTCGGAAGACTATATAGTTCTTGTGCCTCTGAAGTTACAGCACCTCCTGTGACTGTGAAGTTCAATATTCGAAAAACATTCTCGACCACAGATGTCACATATGAAGGCTGTCCCTGCAGATGTTCATGTGCCAGTGCTTTGTTACCGTCACTTTCTTCTGGATCTCTTGGCTTCAGGATGCTGCGCCAAGGGGTGGCTTCAGATATAAGCAGCCTGCCGCCACCGAAGGCGGTCCTGAGCCAAATTTTCCCTGCTGGAAGGGGTAATGACAAAGCACTTGAGATCATTCTTGCAGACATCCTTGAAACGACGCTAAGGGTGACCAATCTGTCTCTTACCAGACGAAAGCTCTGCATAGAAGATGTCCTTCGGGATTCGTCCATCATTCATCCGGTGGACATGGCCTAGTATTACTGTAATAGCAAGTTCGATCCTTGCGAGATGTCCCATGCTTACGACCTTGTATCATATTCAATCCATGAAGAACGAGTTGGATACTCAAGGTTGTCTCATCGTAGTGTAATGGTTGGCTTGTTTTCGCAGATACATTACTACTGAATGAATTGATAAATCAAATTTTATTTAAACTAGCAAAAGTAGGCACCTCCTGGGCGCAAGTATTTAAGTTTCCATGTATTAAGATATATTCAATTTGAAATACTAACAAAACTAAATAAGAACGAAAATAATAATATTGCACTTATTTTAATGTTATTTATTTGATTTCTGTATAAAATGATGTGTAAGATTGATTTTAATATGCTTTAGAATAACATACATTTTATACAAAATCGTAAGTATTTATTTATTATTGTAAACTTTTAGTTAACTTCTTGTTACTCAAAAACGGGCGAGAGTAAAAAGAATAATTTAAAAAATTGATTACGAATTTCGCAAAAAATGTTTTCCATTTGAAATAATACAATTTTTAAATTAATTTCATAGTTTATATAGTCTATTTATTTAAATGATATATAGTTTATTTATAATAATGTAAAAGATTCAAACGTTGAATTATAAGTAATAGTTTTTATTTATTTTATTAGTAATAATTGTTCTTTATTCTATATATTGACGAATTTGATAATTGTGACGTAAGCAGTGACGTAGTTTTTGTTCCAGACAAATAGAGACCTAATCTCCATTATAAATAGAAAAGATGGCAGTCAGCTGTATCCGCAGTTGATCCGGGTTTAAAAATTCCAACTAATGATCTCAATTCTGTGAAATGAAATTAAATAGGAAGATGTGAATTGTGAATTTTGAATTGTTTCGCAAAAACACAACAAACACCTCTTTAATTTTTTTTAAAGTGCTCAAAGTAAAAAAAATACAACTTACATCAGCACGTGTCCATATCCGCCTATTCAACTTCCTATTCCCCCCTCTCTTTCTCTCTCTCTCTCTCTCTCTCTCTCTCTCTCTCTATATATATATATATATATATATATATATATATATATATATATAGAGAGAGAGAGAGAGAGAGAGAGAGAGAGAGAAAGTGTCTTTCTGGTTCCAACGGGAGAAAATTCAATATTTCATTTAAAAAAAGAAGGTCCGCAAAATGGATTAGGTTTTTAGAAATTTTTTAATTATTTTATTTTTTATTATATATATATATATATATATATATATATAATATATATATATATATATATATATATTATTGCAAGGGCTACGCACAGTATTTTTAAACATTAGTTTAATTTAACTCGGACACCCACCATCTTTTCATGCTTCAAAAAACTGTACTTTTACTATATTTTATAACACACACACACACACACAGACACACACACACCACACACACATATATATATATATATATATATATATATATGTGTGTGTGTGTGTGTGTGTGTGTCTGTGTGTGTATGTGTGTGTGTGTGTGTTCTGACCAAGATGTATATTTACATGGGTGAGCAGTAATGATACTCCGGCCCCGAAACCATGTCAGACCCAGGTCAACTTGGCTTTGTTGGGGGCAGTGCTGTTGTCTTTGCTGTAAACACACACACACACACACACACACACACACACACATAAGGTGTTTCAAAAAAGTATCGAGTTTTTTATACTTTTTGACACACCGGTAACCGCTTCTAGTTCATAATAAAGAATGTATATACATACATATATACAAGGTGTGTCAAAAAGTATCGAGATTTTTGTACTTTTTGACTCACCTTGGGTTTTTAAAAAATAACGTTCCATTCATTCTTCATTTTTTTATCTTGGTAAATACAGCTTTAAACTTGGTACTTTTTTGACACACCTTGTATTCTGAAAAAAAATTGATGAATGGAACGTTATTTTTTCAAAACCCAAGGTGAGTCAAAAAGTACAAAAATCTCGATACTTTTTGACACACCTTGTATATATGTATGTATATACATTCTTTATTATGAACTAGAAGCGGTTACCCAGCGTCGCCTGGGTAGAGGGGTAGAAAAAAAACACTGTGTATCTATCTATTTACTTTTGACATTTACAAATGCTGGATTTTTTCAAGTAGAATTTTAATGCTATTTCTCTGTACATTTTTCTTTCTAAATATTATTGAAAATAAATCAAATCTTTTTGCCCAAAAAGGAAGTACCGTAAATATTCAATGTGTATATATATTTACCTTTATTGTTAATTGTTTTATTTTCGTACTTTAATCCGGACATACATACACACAACTGTCCTTTATATATGTATAGATAGATAATGACTCACCATCATCATGTCATGCATGCAGCACGGATATCCATAACAATCTCTCGCCAACCTTCCCTATCATTCATTGCCCCTGGGAGTTCTTCCGCGCAGCATCCAGCATCCTCACATAGTTGGTCAATATAGGTCCTGGCTGGGCGGCCCACACTAGCACGCCCATGTGTTGGCTTCCACATGAGTATGTCGCTTATGAGCTCGTCCTTGTTTCTCCAGCAGTGTCCCGCATGCCTAGTCCGTCTTACTCGTATGGTTTGGGAGATGGGGGGCAAGTGGCCATACAGTTGCATACTTGTGGGGTGCTGTTTCCACGACTTATTTAAGACTGCACACAGCATTCTTGTGCAGGTCCCATCTAGCTTATTCTCAAGGCGCTTCGGTAGGGTCCAAGTGGTGCAGCCATACAGCAATAATGATATAACCACAGTCTGGAAGAATTGTCGCTTTAGCTTGTCAGCGAGATCGGATTTCCATATGACTGATAATTTGTTTGTCGCCAGCCATGCCTTTCCTATTCGTGTATTGATATCGCTCTCTGTGGATGAGATATTACTACCTAGGTATGTGAATTGTTCTACTATCTTGAGAGGCTTACCGTCAAGTGTGGAGATAGTATCAAATATGAGTAACTACTGCTTTTGTGACTCTTTTGAACACGAATAATTATCCTAAACTTTATTTAATTTATATATTTATCCTTTATTTTTGTAATGACCATTAAGTGATTCTACGTCCTTTATTTTTAAAAATTACAATCTTACTACCTGTAGGGATCATCGGTAAGTACAGCTAGAATATAAAACTAAGTATTGTACAATATTACTTGTGTTATATACCTTTCTAACATACTCGGGTATATAATGAAGAGACAGACAGACAGACAGTCGATAGTTGAGATGATAATGATGGGCTTACATTTTAACTTCTGCTTCTGCCTCGGCCGCCATCTTCTCTGATTGGGCTTACTTCTCTGCTGGGTGTTGATTCTTCTTTGTTGATTCTTCTTTGTGCTGGGCTGGACTTTTGTTTTTAATATTTGATTAACGAACAAGAATTGGTTGTTATTTTGACCAAGATTTATTTCACAACCCTGCCCATTTGATTCCGCCGCGGGCAGAGAAGGACCCAAAACAGCGACCCACAGGCCCACCCGCTCGTAAACCTGCGTTGCATCTGACTAACTAAACTAAAACTTATTCCCACGCATCCAATCACGCGCCTTCAAGGGGGTAAAGTTTATTACCCGTCAACAACTGTAGGGTAACTTTCCATGGACCCCATCATTCTAAATCTAACGGACCCTAATTCGAAATATTCTAACTATATACTGTACATGACATAAAAATAAGCACCCAGAAGTAGAATTCTAATTCTAATTGCCTTTTTTATATAAAGCAATCACAACCAAAAAGTTAATTC
>CM042157.1:98748096-98755596 GCA_023376005.1 Doryteuthis pealeii | reverse complement strand
AATAAAACAAAACGTCTTCGGCATAAAATAACCCAACAAGGGTTTAAATGCCGTAAAAACCAACCAACCATATATATATATGGGGGGGAGGTATAAAAGAGCGAGGGAACGGGAGAGAGAAATAGAGTTTTATTGCCAGGAGCAATGACCGATAGGGCCGGGTGGCGAGAGACATTCATGGGAATGCGCACAGTCAGCATGATGATGATGTATGTATGTATGTATGTATGTATGTGTGTGTGTGTGTGACTATTTCATTTCGTTTTTCTGATTGTTTTCATTTAATCTGAAATGAAAATCTGTGCGTCACATTCCGCCAATGACTAAACATGGAACAGTTCAAGGGAGTCGCACAATAAACTTCCTTGTGTTTAAGGTTGTGGTTAAGGAGCAATGGGGTCTGCAGTGAGGAAATAATCTCGAGTGTTTCATCCACGGGTGGGGGTTGGGGTGGGCGTAATACTTGCTTAAAAACATAAATTCACATGAATATGTGGTTTATAATGAAACCTAAATCAAAACAACAAAACCACTTTTTGTATTATTATCGTGGGACTTCCCATCCAACATGAGACGCTACCACAGATCAATGGTTACGAATGTGGTCTTGTAAGTAATGAGTTCGATTCTTGCTACTGGCCTATTCTGACCACCCTCTCTCTCTCTCTAGAAATTCAGAAATTACTACTAAGCCGTGTATGTGCGTGCGTGCGTGTGTGAAGGAAATAACAGATTAAGAAAAATCCGTCTAAATATGAAGAAATATATTGGAAAGGTGAATAACGAACACAAAAAATCAATTCAATTAATATTTCGTCTGTTGTTTTTAGAAACTGCGTCAGAATGACATTTTGAAATCAACACAGAGAGAATATCAAATGAATGGATTTTTTGTGTTCGTTATTCACCTTTCCAATATATTCCCTCATAAATATATTCCCTCATGTGTATATATATATATGTGTGTTTGTGTGTTTTGATGGTTGTCACCTCGTGCTCGAGTAAGACCATTTCCTGTTTTTTTTTTCTTTCCTAGTTCAGTGCCCGTAGCATTTGACACTGTATCCTACCTAGAGAGACATACTCTTCTACATATACTATATGTTGGAACTTCTCCACTTTGAATATTGCTGGGCTGAAAATTACCCTTTCTAACAGCCCGTTTCAATTTTTGGTGTTTAATTCGATTGGACTCAAATTCTTTCATAAACCGGTATAAGTAACGCCCTTTGTTTAATTTGATTAATAAATTTAATTAATTAATTCAATTAATTAATTTAATTAATTAAGTTAAATTAATTAATTAAAATCAATTTAACTAATTCAATTAATTCAATTAATTAATTAATTTTAATTTATTTAATTATTTAATTAATTAATTAATTTAATTAAATAAAGGGCGTTACTTATGCAGCACCCTGTATATATATTGTTGAATAGACAATATATAGAGAGACAGACAGACAGACAGACAGACAGACGGACAGACCGAGAGACAAAGACAGAGAGAGAGAGAGGGGGGGAGAGAGATAGAGAGATGGATAGATTTATAGATAGATAGATAGATAGATAGATAGAGAGAGAGAGAGAGAGAGAGAGTGTGTGTGTGTGTGTGTGTGTAAGAGAGAGAAAAAGTGCGACTACCAATTTGGATCAATATTATTCAGCATTAATTATATCGGAAAGACATTTTCTTACCATTACACTGTGAGGAAGTCTATATAGATAAAATGAGAGGGGGGGAGAATAGAGGGGAAAGAGAGAGGAGAGGTAAGGGAAAGAGGGAGAAGACAGAGGGTTGGATAGAGAGAAGAGATAAGGGAAAAGTGAGGAGAGAGAGAGAGGGGGGAGAGATATAAGAAAGAGAAGACAGATGATGTGGAGAGAGAAAAGAGAGGAGAGAGAGAGAGAGAGAGAGAAGTAAAGGGGAAGATAAAGGGAAGGTATAAGGCGAAGAGGAAGAAGTGAAAGACGACAGGAGAGAGAGAGAGAGAGAGAGAGAGAGAGTGTGTGTGTGTGTGTGTGTGGAGAGAGGGTGGGATGAGAGAGAGAAGAGAAAAGACAGAGGGAGAAGACAAAGAAGACAGTGCTGGAAGTCAGAGAAGAGAAAGAAGAGGGAAGGAGAGAGAAAAGATAGGGAGAGAGAGAGAGAGAGAGAGAAGAGAGAGAGGAAGACAGAGAACGAGTGGGAGGAGAACAAGATAGATAGATAGATAGATAGATAGATAGAGAAAGGAAAAAGAATACAGCGGGAAGAGAGTAAGAGAAAGAGACTGGGAAGGTAGAAAGGGAAGAGATTGAAGAAAGAGGGAGAAGAGAGAATAAGAAGAAAGAGTTATCTATACATACGTATATAAAAGGCAGTTGGTATGTATGTCCGGATTAAACTACGAAAATAAAACAATTAACGACAAAGTAAATATATATATACACATTAAATATCACCAGGGCTTGGTTTTTGTGCAAAATTTATGAAGATTTGATTTATATTCGAACATATTTAGAATATAAAAAAATTTTAAAATATACATAGAAATAGCATTGAAATTCTACTTAAAAAACGTCCAGCATTTGTAAATCTCAAAAAACATATCTATCCAGGGTCCCCCCCCTTCTACCCAGACGATGCCGGATATCCAATTCTAGTACATAATACGACACACAGTAACAATAAACTTTTATTAAGTAAATAAAAACAAGAGTGACTAGTCAAAATTAACAAAACATGAAAATTGTTTTGGGTTTTTTTCTGAGCATAAATTATTTCCTGTTTTGTTAAATGTTCTTACAATATAAACAGTTTGTAGGATTTTTACTCAAATGGGTGATTTATCTTGTTTAACATTAAAGTCATCTGGAATAAAAATTAAACATTAAACAACTTTAAAAAGAGGCTTTGTTTCTGCTTACATTAACACATCAGACACACACACAAACACACACACACACATAAACACCTACACATAAACACACACACACACACACACACCACACACACACACACACACACACATATATATATATATTCTTAGTAAATAATTTTCCAAATATCTATATGCCACACATATGACACACACACACACACACACACACACACAAACACACACATAAACACACACACACGCACACACATATTTATGTATTTATTTATTTATATTTAAATAAATTTTTGGTACAGGCAAATTTATATATGTTGAGGGTCATCATAGTGATCCGCACGATGACAATGGATGGAAGACTAAAAGGAGGAATGAAAGGAATAGAAAAAAATGTTTATTGATAAAACAAGGGCCCTTTCGTCCAGTGTTTTTCAAGTTTTACACCCGGAATCGATTAAAAGTCAAGTTGTAAATTAATTACGACACGAATTGATATGGAATAAGAAGAATAGGTTTGACAAGAAGGGGGGGGCGAAAATAAAACTAAGAAAACCCCCATCAAGTTACACATCAGACCCAAGCCGCTCACCCAATAAAATAAGTGAGTGTTTAGGTCTAATTTGTCTGCAAAAGGTAGGACGAGGAAAGAAAATCGAAACAGCTTCAAGGATATATATATATATATATATATATATATATATATATATATATATATATATATATATATATATATATATATATATATATTCTTGTAAATAATTTTCGAAATATCTTTTACACATAGACCACCTTTTAATAAAAAATCATTAACAACAAAAAATGACATCTGCTTTTACCAGTAATATAAAAATGACTATAAATCTCCCTAGTTCAATATCTCTTAAAATACCAATTCTAACATGACTGGTAAGTCAGTTAAATTTTTTTTTTAAACATTAGTCTAGTTTGAACACCTACAGTTATTCATGCATCAAAAAATCTCAGTACTTTTATTTTTTAATCTTTATATATATACTAGAAGTGGCTACCCGGCGTCGCCTGGGGAGAGGGTATTAAAACATTTAGTCTCGCAGATCCATTATTACTGAATCAACAAATTAGATCCTCATTAAAAATCCTTGTGTAAAAAAGAAGACCTTGCGTTGATCCAGCCAATCTGAAAAGAAAAATTAATGTCGACTATTTAGAATATTAAATGTAAAAGAAATTAAATGCTGCTATCAGTTAAATTTTATTTTGAATTTATCTTCACAAATATAAATCAAACCTTCGTTGTTTTTTGCTCAAAAACCAAGCCCTGGTGATATTTAATGTGTAAATATATTTACTTTGTTGTTAATTATTTTATTTTCGAAGTTTCCTCCGGACATACATATACACACAACTGCCCTATATATATATATATATATATATATATATATATATGTGTGTGTGTGTGTGTGTGTGTGTGAGTAAGTAAACAAACAATGTGTTTATTAGATATGGCTTTTTAGCCGACAATTTTTGGATGATATATGCTTAATTGAAGTCATACCTAATTTGAAAATTAATTAGTTAATAATTAATGAATTTTTTAGGCGGGCATATATGTTCAAATGATTTGTTTAGCCTTACACACACACACACACACACACACACACACACATATATATATATATATATATATATATATATATATATATATATATATAATTCTACGTGTGATGTATCAATTCAAAACTACATTTATAAACCATAAACACTCATTTTCTAATATTAAGCTTAGAAACGCAACAAACGTATCAAGTTATGTTTGGAATTTAAAGGATCAGAACATAACACCAATGATCGAATGGAAATATCTCACGAAAATCAAATATGTACAGATCTCTCAATTAATAATACTTCCTATGTCTACAAGATAAATTGACTATAATTAGATTCCCGGATAAGAAAAATCTTTTGAATAATAGAACTGAATCAATCTGTAATTGTAGATATAGTTTGAGCCGGTCCCTAAAATACCATTAGAATTACAATATTAAAACTTTATCTAAATATATAAGAGGCAAAAATCTTGGAATATAGATATAAAAATATAAGATAAGTAATAATTGCCGAAAGTTGTAAATATTGTGTTGTTTGTAAAATGATCTAGTAATTCTAGTATTTCAGGTAGACTATAAAATTACTGTTTTGTCTTTTCTTTTAATTGTAAAGAGAACATTTAATTTATATATATATATATATATATATATATATATATATATATATATTATTACCTCCAACTTCCAATTCCTACGCTACTACTAGTTCTCCTTAAAAACGAGACACGGAACATATCATCAGTTTCCTACCTGATGATGGCAAACTGTATTGCCGAAAGCGCTCGTAACGAAACCTTTGGTGGACTGTTACACCAGTTCCACCCTGACACCAAAAAGATGGCCAGAAAATTAGAAAGGATCGAACAAAAACTCGTCCGACAAGAATTGTCTGTACAGTTTAACACAACATGTTTAAAAGAAAAAATGCTGCCAAAATACACTTATCTATATATATATATATATATATATATATGTGTGTGTGTGTGTGTGTGTGTGTTGAGAGAGAGAGAGAGAGAGAGAGAGAGAGAAAAGAGAGACAGAGAGGGAAAGATAGAGAGTGTGTTTGTGTGTGTGTGTTTGTGTGTGTGTGTGTGTGTGTGTGTGTGAGCGAGAGAGAGAGAGAAAGAGAGACAGAGAGAGGGAAAGATAGAGAGTGTGTTTGTGTGTGTGTGTGTGTGGGTGTGTGTGAGAGAGAGAGAGAGAGACAGAGAGACAGAGAGACAGAGAGGGAAAGATAGAGAGTGTGTTTGTGTGTGTGTGTGTGTGTGTGTGTGGAGAGAGAGAGAGAGAGAGAAGAGAGTGTGTGTGTGTTGTTGGAAAATAAGAAAAAAACAATTAAAAAACATATTAATGTACCTCTTTATCGCCATTACTCCTAGATCCACTCTCATCTGGAATGGTAGTACCTGTTCGGGCTGCATCTATTGGTTAGAGAGATCAAAAATGTGTTTGAAAGAATTAAATGCACAACGAGAAGGAATTAAACAAAAATGCTTTCGGCATAAAACAACAGAAGGGTTGACATGCCGTAAAATCCAACCAACCAACCACCGATCTGTTTATCTATCTATTTATCTATTTCAGTTGGGTTACTGTTAAGCAACAGCAAGTACTGTAAGCAACCAGAGTCTTTTGTTTATAAATATGATTCGGCATTAAATAACTCCAAAAACGGTTGATATGCCGTGAACAAAACAACCATCCAAACTATCTCAGAGCGAGCATATCTATCTATCTATCTATCTATCTATCTATGTTTAAAATAAAAAGAAATGATGCTTCATCTATTTCTCTGAATATTGAGATGAGGCTTGATAACTAGTATTATTTGGATTATTCAGACTAGTGTGCGAATAATCGAAATAAAAAGATTCCCATGTTTGAGAAGGCTTCCGAGTCCGACAAGTAATACCTGAAGAAGGCCGGAGGGCACATCGACCGAAACGTTGTACAGATAACAATAAAGATAAGGACAATAGTCCGAATAACCCAAATAATATTGCTTTATCTCTTCTTCACTCTTCTAGACTTTCATTATTTCTACATTTTACGTTTTATTTTTCTGTCCTTTCTTTTATATCATATGATAAGTGACGTAGTTTCTGTAATAAATGAAGGTATTATTGATCTAAAATACCTCCCATAAACAACTACACGCAACGGAAACCGCATCGCCCACACCGACGTAGGGTGGGCGTGTCACCTGGTCCACAAAGAGTCCAGGATCTCTCTCTCTCTCTCTCTCTCTCTCTCTCTCTCTTCTCTCTCTCTCTCTCTCTCTCTCTCTCTCTCTCTACGTAACTAATACAGAATTGTATATCTCCAGAATACAATCGTCATTATTAGCCACAACTAAAACCCAGTGTGAAAACAGTTCATTTATTCCTTGTTGAAAGAATCTAGTGTTCATGATGAACATTTTATTGTTATATAATGGATAAACATAGCCTATCATTTCTAGCAGGTAGTGTATGGTAGTTTGATAAGCTATAACCGAGGAAAAATCACTGAAAGTTGGATTGACAAAGTGTCACCTCAGGGTTATCTCGAATGGGGGCCTTTCATCACTTTAGAGGATTATGTGACCAGGTGACATTGGGAAACTAGAATTATAGTTCAGGAGTTGAGCCCAACAGTGCGTTAGAGGCAGACGTATTTTCCGTCTCTGGTTGTAGGTTAAGAATGTATTAAGAGAATAAAAAGTATGTACACAAGAAAAAGCTTATGTGTAGTTTCCTGATTATAGAGCACAAAAGGAACCCCCACACAAACACACACGCGCACACACACGCACACACATAATATTATATATATATATATATATATATATATATATATATATATATATATATATATATGAGGAGTGAAGGATTGAGTAAATCCGACTAAATTTGGCTGAAAATATAGGAAAAAGTGGATATAACAACACAGCAACTGAATTCAATTGATATTTCACCTCGGTTTTAGTGAGGCTTCCTCAGAATTTGTTGTGAATACAAATGCTTTTTTACATTCTGATTTTATGCTGAAAATGT
>CM042157.1:98743096-98745596 GCA_023376005.1 Doryteuthis pealeii | reverse complement strand
GTCTGGATAGAAGAGGCGGGAACCCTAGTGTATTGATTTGTTTTTTGTTGTTTTTTGTTTTGTTTCTTTTTTGTTTTTTTGTTTTATTGTAGTTTTTTCTTTTTAGATTTACAAATGCTGGACATTGTTTAAGTAGTATTTCAATGCTATTTCTATGTATATTTTGATTTTTTGATATTTTCGACTATAAATCAAATCTTAATAATTTTTGCACAAAAAGCAAGAACAGATGATATTTAATGTGTATATATTTACTTTGTCGGTAATTGTTTTATTTTCGTAGTTTCATACATACATACATACATACATAAATACATACATATTGAACGCGACGTTTTGTCAGGCGACTGCCACTCCTTCATTCATTGTCCGTTTGTGAGCTCGTTCATGACTTTTAAATCATGCCAGCGTCTTGCATAACTTAGAACATATCTGACACTCATAACGATCAGTGTTGACTGAGTCGACAGGCGTTCTATACGCATCACTATGAACTCTCACGTGACCCTTTAGACAACCAACTGTTCGGCAAACTTTTGTGCAGTAGAAACATAAAACATTAAAAAATACATAAACGTTGCGGCGTTTTTATTAAATCTCGGAACGCTGAGTTCGTCAACAATTTTAAGTAGATTTTTTCTCTCTCACATTTCAAGATCGACTATAAAAAAAAAAACAGAGGCTCGCAGACTTCTTATCTTCAGTAATAATTTATTTTTCCTCAAATTAACAAAAGCCCTGATGAAGATCTATCGAAACAAATCGAAACACTGCAGCGTAGGCGAAATAAACATTATTCGTTTTGTTCATTATGTGTTTTGTTCAATTTTTTACAATATTACATACTGTCTGATTCACTTTTCTTCACACACACACACCACACACACACACACACACATATATATATTATATATATATATATAGAGAGAGAGAGAGAGACAGACAGACAGACAGACAGACAAGGTGGGTAAAAAAAGTATCGAGATTTTTTGTACGTTTTGACACACCTTGTATTCTGAAAAAAAATAACGTTCCATTCATTGTTAATTTCTATCTTGGAAAATACAGCTTCAAACTCGGCACTTTTATGACACACCTTGTATATATATATATATATATATATATACGCTGTGTTGGCGATGGCCGGCATCGAAGCAGGAACGTTGTGGTTCCTAGTTGTCCTCTCTACCGACTGAGTTATGTGTATGTATGTATGTATTAATGGATAACTGCAGTGTGGAAAACGTCCGAGGCACAAGCCCCCAAAAACGTTTTAGGGATCAAAAACAACCTTCAAACTCTCGATATAATTTTCATAGGTAGTTTGGAGGAGACTTGTTCATGGTGGCTGTAAGGGGTTTGGGGTAAGGCGCCTCGAGCACTCCATCCTGAAGCGGGCTTTACGTAGGCAGCACATGACAGACGTCTTGGACACATTTCCTACATTTAAGCCTGACCATATATTTGATGTGCGTGGCAGGGCCTGTCTGTCGAGGGCTGGGCTCCTCAGTCACGTACGGTCCTATACGAGAGAGAAGCGGTGGCTCATGTGGGCGCGTAAAAGCAAAACTGGACCCCTGAGCCATCTGCGTACTCACAACCGAACTGCTTGTTTGTAGAAATGGCCTTTTTCTGTGAAGAAGTGGCAATAACCATGTGTGTGTGTGTGTGTGTGTGTGTGTGTGTGTGTGCGTGTGGATATCAAAATTCCGAGGAGTGGTCGTTATTAACAATTCCTGTCCGCCTCAACAATGCTCTTCGCACAAATGTATTTGTATAAAAGGTTTATTGAAATAATATTACATTTCCATACCAAACAACACCAATTCTTATTGTCTAGTATATTGTGTTTTGTTTCATGTTGTTTTTTTGGTGGGGAGGGGGTTCATGTTTCTTTATTTTGAGTTTTTGTAAAAAGACACTTCAAAAGAAAGCAACCATTGTATGGAATCTTATGCACGTATCTCTCTTTGATGCGACGAACAAACCGACAAACAATAAAACACAGCAAAAAAAAAAAAAAAAAAAAGAAGAAAAAAACATTTGTTTTCTGTTAAAATTGATTCTATTGAATTTGAATTTCTGTGTCGTGAGACATTTGAATGTAAGCCTTCATCATGCAAATTGCGGGAAATTACGGTAGACTAAAGTGCTTTTTTTGTAGTTGGTTAATTATTTTGTTTAATGGCATATCAACTATTGTGGGATATTTAATGCCAAATATTGTTTTTTACGAGATGGGGGGGTCTTGTATATATGGTTTATGTAAATTAATTGGTAAAAATAATGTTTATGTTACATTTTTCATTAACTTCATTCGAACTAATATATTGGTAGAAAATTTCATTGAATTCAAATTTAAAATTGCAAAAAAAAAAAAAAAAAATGGGCCCTCCGGGTACAAGTATTTTAATTTTAATATAATTTAATATCATACTGAATTAGATAGAATAATGAAATTAAATACGAGCATAAAAAAGATTACATTGATTACTTTATT
>CM042157.1:98705596-98740596 GCA_023376005.1 Doryteuthis pealeii | reverse complement strand
CGAGGGAATTCTTTTTTCTGCAACCTTTTTATACTATTCCCCATTCACCATAAAATGAATGAAAACCAACCAAGAATTTTAATCTAACTTCTTCCTACCACACCCCACTCGCAACAAGCACCCAGCCACCTCCTCATCTTATCACCCCGAATAAATTTCAATCTTTTGATCTTTCCCCCTCCACTTTCTACGATAGATGTCCTCTGACGAACCACATCCTCACAAATCATTCCTTTCCCCCCGAATTACTCACCAAACTCTCCCCCACCCACTCACTTTCTCTTCTATAAATACAAATGTACAATGCTTTAATAATAAACTGACTGAAGAAGTACCGCTTAACGCGGAACGAAATATATCTCTCCACATCTACTTGTTTGTTATTCCTTTTTGTCCATTTTTCCTTACCACATTCTGTCGGATTTACTCCGACTCTCCTATCTTCATATATATATATATATATATATATATATATATAGAGAGAGAGAGAGAGAGAGAGAGGGAGAGAGATTAACTTTATATATATGTATATATATAATATATATATATATAATATATATATATATATATATATATATATATATATATATATATATATATATATATATATATATATATATAGAGAGAGAGAGAGAGAGGGAGAGAGATTAACTTTATATATATGTATATATATAAATATATATATATACTAACTTATATATATATATATATATATATATATATATATATATAGAGAGAGAGAGAGAGAGAGATGAAGAGACTGAGACAGATATATAGATAGATCTATATATCTATCAATCTATCTATCTAAGGGAGATAGATAGATAGATAGATAGATAGATATGAACGGACTGAAATAGATAGATAGATAGATAGATAGATAGATATACGGTCACTGTGGTAAATTTCCAGGTAGATATAGCATGAATAGAGTCTACTGAATATTAGTTAAAATAAACCCATCTCTAACCTTAACTTACCTCTTTAACCGAATGGAAGTAGATTTTCTTAAAAACACAAAATTTTGGGGAAAAAATGACAAATTATTTAATCGACTTATTCAACCATGAATGAATGATATATTCATTTTTTTAAATAATTTTTTTCATTTTCCTTTTTCTTTTCTTTTCTTTGTGTTTTGTTTAATATATCATTTCTATAATGCAAATCCTGATTGCATCGCGGAGATTAGTTGGACAGTTTAGTTAATCATAAAAATAAACAACCACTATTTGTACGATACTAACCTGCCTCCAGTGATGAGACTCCAGTTCTGGACTCTTTTTTTTTGGGGGGGGGGGGCGTCGAGTTTCATCTTAGTTGGCATTACTCACTGAATTCATTGAACTGGCCCCCACAAGAGAACAGGGGAGTAAATAGGAAAAACCTGAAACAGAGAAAGAGGGGGTGGAGTTATGGGATAAAAAAAAGGATGGCGAAGAGAACGGAGAAAAGAGTAAGAGAGATATATTGAAAAATTTTTTGAAAAGTAATATAGACTCAAAGAACATATCGCTTTTTCTTCCTATCATTGATGGTAATATATATATAATATATAATATATATATATATATATTATATATATATATATAAGATTTTTGGATGTTTTTTTTTTTTTTTTTTTATAGAAGCAAGTTGAATAAATTATTATTTATATTTCTGCTTCAAGCAGAAATATAAATAATAATTTATTCAACTTGCTTCTATAATAAAAAAAAACATCCAAAAATCTTATTCATCGCCGAAGAGCTAACGGCCGGGTTTGTTTACTAAATAAATAAAAAAACGTCCACTTGCCTGCTATGGCAGGGGCGTGTAATAGTAGTATCATCATTGACAAGGTTAATTTCGCAGGGATTGTTCGCTATGTACCGGCGGCCGAACGGATATGTTCTCTGACTATGCCTGTGAAGTCCCGGTTTCGATTCCTGTCGGAGGGGAGTCGTTAGTATACATCGCTGAAGAGACTTAATAAAGTCGAAACAGTCTGTACGGTGTTCTACATGGCGAGCCATCCTTTGCGGGATTTACTTGTCAAGATTATTTTCTATAATTATCGAATCTTATTCGATACATGCATTTATAATTGCCTTCAAGCAGAAATATAAATATATATATATATATATATATATATATATAAATAACTCTGCTGATGAGGCATAATATGCCGAAATGTACATACAGAGATCGAATTTTTCTTGATTTGTTTACGCCTTTACATTTGGACAGATCTGCTCGCCTAATATATTGTTTATCAACTAATTAATTTCAATTAGGTATGACTTCAATTAAGCACTTATTCTGCCAAAAATTGTCGGCTATCACCATCTCAAACAAGCCTGTTTATTTACTTTCATATAAGTGAGAATTCTTGGAAGAATACCAAGTGTGATATCAACCCCACCCCACCTCCTCGAAGAAAATGAGGAAATTTCCAGTTTTTATAAAGACAAAGGGAACAAAATATTTCTTTGAAGAAAGTAACAAATCTTTTTTTTTTTGTATGACAAGATTTTATCTGGAATGAGACTCTAACACATCAGACCAGACTTGAACTGGGATTGATGGCAATGCAGGAGTACTCTATCCTTCACAGGTCACAAGAACTGGAGTCTGTCCGTCATATTTCCATTTTGGGAGAAGATGTCTTAGCCATCTGCAGAGGATACTGGCAGCGTATCATAGTTATTTACTACGCGCTGCTTAGATACGGCACAATGCCAGAAGTATGGGGCACCCAGTGAGAACCGAACTCACTAATAATGGTCCGCTAATCTAACTTGCTAACCATTACACCACATGAGGTGCCTCTGTCAGTGTATTATATGCTCCACTGACAGAGCTTAACAGTTTATTTTAGATATATTTCAAATTATATATATATATATATATATATATATATATATATCCAATAAGAAATAAAAACTTAACAAACCGGCTATTATAAATTTATTTCGACCAGAACGCAATAAATGAGCCCAGCTTCATCAGATTTGTAAAAATCCATTTGTAATTCTACAGGTGTGCATCAACATGATCATGTATTGTGGATGTACTGGATATACTGATGATCCCAAATAGAATTATCCCCAACATACCAGTCAACTGGATACTTTTATCTATGTATCTATATATATATATATATATATATATATATATATATATATATATATTATTATAATGGACATTGTGTGTTTGTCTGTCTGTAACCGAAACTATATTACTATAAGAGTCTCAAATCCATTTGTTATTTACCTCACATTATCAATGCTTTTATTTTTATTTAAACCTCAATTATTGATAAAATTGTTTTACATCATTAAGACTGTTGACCATATCTACATACTAATAACATGCAATTATATTTATATATTCAACGAAATAGCGGTTTACAGTGTGAATGGAAGGCTAATTTGCATATTGATCTTAGAAATTGGATTTTAATAAATATATGCTTAGTAATATTGATATGTTTGGTTTTATCTTATTGAATATATGCAAAAATCTCAGGGATAAATCTTAAAAGAAATCCATTAACAAGAAGAAATAACTGTCATTTTATTCTTTACTTACTATTTTAACTAAATAGTTCAATTAGAAAAATTTAACAATGAAAGACGGGAGTAACGGAAAATGATGGAAGAGTTAGTTTCAAAGTTGTTCTATTTTTCAATCATACCCCCTCTGTTCCAAATCTTTTTATCTGCATTCTTATTTAGTTTCATTAGCCTTTCTGATTTAAATTTTTTTTTTAATATTATAACTTAAATACTTGCACCCGGAGGGTGCATATATTTGCTAGTATATATAAGTTAAGAGTAAGGAAATGAATCCGATGGTATGAGTATAGATAAAAGGATATGAAAACACACACAATGCTGTTAAAGTGAAAACATTTTATATCATATTCATAGCTAATATTGAACAATATTTCGATTTATAAAAATCATCTTGTTTTTAATCCGGACTCTCTCAATGAGTTACATATAACAATGAGTGTATATATTTACAGAGCAATCATCAGGCAGGGAAAAAAACACTCTTTGCTCTGTAAAGATGTGCATGAAACCAAAAGGTTGCAGATAAGAATCCATGTAATTAAAAATATATATTTGAGCAGCACTTTTTTTTCTTTCGTGCATACTTTGTTGAACAAGATGAACATTTCTTGTCTGACGAGTTTCTTTTCGATCTTTTCTAGTTTTCTGGTCAGCTTCTTAATATCAAGGTGAGCTCCCCCTCCTACTTACTCCTGCTGCTACTCGATTGTTTATCCATCTTCAGTGTTTAAAAAGAACCGGGAACCCACTCAATTACATCTACCCCAGATGATGTCACTTCAGAGTGCTGAAAATATTAGAGACTAATCAACAGACTCCACCCTGATATTAAAAAATCTGACCAGAAAACCAGAAAAGATCCATCGGGCCATCATCAGGGGTAGGTGTAATAGAGTTGATTCCTGATTATTTCTAAACACATCGGCCCCTGATGATGGCACTACAAAGTGCTGAAAGTACTTGGGACTAAAACTTTGGTGGACTAAACAATAGACTCCACTTCGATATTAAGAAGCTGGCCAGAAAAGTAGAAATGATCGAAAAGAAACTCGTCAGACATGAAATGTCCGTCTTGTTCAACACATTAATGAAATATATATATACACAGATTAACATATATTTATTTGTTATTATTATAGAATTTCTCTATCACATAATTCTGCATATATTGGCACACCACTAACTCATCAAGTTAGATAGTGTTAACCATACACTATGGTAATGTATATATATATATATATATATATATATATATACACACATACATGCATATATATATATATATATATGCATGTATGTGTGTGTATGTGTACGTGTGAGAGAGAGAGAGAGAGAGAGAGAGAGAGAGTGATAGAGAGAGTTTATGTGTATATGTATAAAGAGAGCGTAATGATCTTGCATTGGAAATTGTTTATTGATCTAAGTGATATAATTTTAAATGTATTTTTCTAATGAAAATATCATTTATAATGAGATAGATAGATAGATAGATAGATAGATGGACAGAGACAGAGAAACAGAGAGAGAGACAGAGACAGAGAGAGAGATACGAACAGACTAAGAGAGATAGATAGATATATGCAGACTGAGATAGATATACATTAACAGACTGAGATAGATAGATAGATATGAAAAGACTGTGACAAATATATAGGTATACACACAGGTATAGATAGATAGATAGATAGATAGATAGATAGATAGTGTGTGTTTTTAAGAGTTCATTTTCTTCAATTTTTATCCGGGAAAAGGTAAAAAGGTTTTCTTTTTGTCTTTGTTTTTGTTTTTTTGTTTTTTTTTTAATTTATTTTTTTCTTTTTGCGATAAAAATAGATTAAAAAAAAACTAAGCAGTTTTAATAGAAGAAGAAGAATTACAAAAAAAACAACAAAAAAAGCAAGAGATAAGAAGAAGACTTAATCGAGCGATCGTGATAAACGGCGGAAGTTAAAGCAGCGACAAATCGTGACAACAAATTTCACTTTCGTAATTGCTCTCAAGAATTTCAGTTCAAATGTATAGAACACGTGACATCAACGTGATATCGAAAACGGCTTTTCTCTTAAGAAGTCAATAAGCCGGGCCTCGCCTGCTATTCAAGACCTCGGTGCTGTCCGTTTCTTTAGGGGGGGTGCATTCATCTAAGTACCGAATAGTTGAGTTTCATATTAAATTCAAACGGTACTTCAACCGGTAGAGCGTTCGGCTAGAAACCACAAGGTTCCTAGTTCGATACCGGCCCTCGCCAACTCAGCGTATGAGTAACACAGGAAGTTGTGCGGTAAAGTAAGGAGCTGATGGTAGGTGTGGCGCTCCACATCAGACGCAAAAAACAATCCCCATGATCTAGCGCTAGTGAAAAAGCGATAGACTATGTTAGGCTGATACCGACCTTAGGCCACCCCGATGACTTGTATATAATGATATAGTCACCCTCATCATTATCATCGTATTAACACGGGTATTCATGACAATCCCTCACCACCCGTCCGTATCATTCATTGCCAGCTGGGAGGTCCCACTTGCGTGCTCATGTGTTGGTTTCCACAGAAGAACGTCACTTATGAGTTCGTCCCAGTGTGTCTTGTTCGCGTTACATGGATGGTTTGTGTGATAGGGGGCAAGTGGCCGTACAGCTGTTTTCTCGTGGGATGTTGTTTTTTTGTGCCTTGTTTAAGATTGCACGCAGTATTCTCTTGCAGCTCCGATCTAGTTTATTCTGTAGGCGCCCCGTTAGGGTCCAAGTGGTGCAACCGTACAGTAGTATTGATACAACCATGGCTTGGAATAACTTTATATTTTTAAACAGAGAGTGCCCGGCGAAACTTGCAAATTGGTTGGAAAATTAAAACGGAAAATTTATTGGTGGTCCCCTATGACAGTTTAACTACAGTCTATGAATGAACTTTTTGCGAATTTGGTTACGGTTTAGGGGTTTGAGGATTAAGGTTGTCTTTTTTTATTACGTGTTACTTAAAAAACAAAACAACAAAAAAAACTCAAGTTACTCTACATTTAATGTTGAAAAATATTTTTTAAACCAAGTTTAATTGAAATTATACATTGCAATACTAACACGAACAATTGAGACTAATGTGTCTACCATTGGATTCAATAATTAATTTCGATGGTTAATTAAAGGGCGCGATCTTTTGTGAAGAATCCTTACGTTCCTCGTTAGTATCCCTTAATATTGGATATGATCCTTTAATTGTTCCTTGCTGCTCTGGCAGGTCGTTCATCAATGAATGTAAATGGACGACTGTCAATATCTGCCGATTAAGTAGTTAACCAACCACGTATTCGGGCTGTTGATTGGCTGAGGTTTAAACCACGTGACCTCGTTTAGTCTATGAATTTAAGTGGTGTACTGCAGCATGGCTTATATACAAAATATTCCAACAATTTTTTAAAAAGTAAATAATGAAAGGGGACATTATTTATTTATTTATCCATTTATTCCCTCATCACATTCTTTATTTATTTAGCAAATTATATATAAATTATAGATATTTTGAATTATGTACAGATCTGTTTATTTACGATATCAAGTTGCTATAAATCGCACTATTCAAAGCCAACTTAAATAAGCTTATCTAATGAAATTTAACTATATCATATTTAACTTATTTATAAATTATTTCTCTCTCTCTCTCTCTCTCTCTCTCTCTCTCTCTATCTATCTCTCTCTCTCTCTCTCTCTCTCTCTCTCTCTCTCTCTATCTATCTCTTTTGTACTCACTCAATCTCCTATTGTTTCTCTTTCTCTCTTTCCTTTTCTTCAAAATGTGAAAATGTTCCCTCTCTCTCTCTTTCTTTTCCTCTCTCTCTCTCTCTCTCTCTCTCTCTCTCTCTCTCTCTTAATTCTTTGTATATATAGTTTAACATTATATATAGCGAACGAGAAACGGGTTCTAGGGCTTCATCCCCAATCCCAAATCTATGATATGTGCCCCCACTCTACTACATGTCAATTTTTCATAAAGTAGTATTCGTATAAAATATATGAAACCCTCATTTGGTGAAGTCCCCCCGAGGTAGTTGCTCACTTCTGATATTTTTGGTTTTCCATGCTTCCAATACAACAAAAAAGTTTCCTAACATCCATCACCCCATATATATATATATATATATATATATATATATATATATATTGAATTAAACAATTATTCGTTACTAGACTTAAATACAACTTTTTTTTTGTTAGACGTTTATTGATAAACTTGTATGGACAGGATAATTAATCTAAGAATACAGGTGAAAATTATTTGGGGAAGTATTTAGATCAGGTGAATGATTTATTTAAGTCATTTAATTTAAATCAAGACTGATTATCATAAGCCAAATGTCTGTGTATTACGCAGTGCCCTTCATAACATTTTCAGGACAATAACATTCACTCAGCACTAATTGACTTCACTCCAATAACATCTATCGTAATCTAGCACGGTAGTAACTACGTCACAAATTATTAATTTATTTGCAAACAGTAATTATTACTTTAAAAGATTTGTGTATTCATCCAACCACTCCCTCACAAGTAGGATGTGACTCAATGCCAATTTTGGAGAAATTTAACAGATTTGAATTCAGTGTTTTCCTACTCCTAAACTGGTTGCCAAACCAAGTTTAAAGAGTTCAGTTTGCCCTACTATTTACCCATAGCTGGAGGGGGAATAGTCGGATTCATACCTTTAGTAAGGGTATTAGTGCTATGTGAAATGCTAACAGCCTAGTCCACGATTTTGAATTCCAGTCGCTGTGCCCATCTCGCACGATAATAACCATGATTTGTCTGATTTATTTAGATGAGGCTTGATAGGTTGTATTACTTGGATGTTTCGGATTATTGTCCTCATCTTTATTGTTATATGCACAACGTTTCGGTCGATGTTTTCTCCGATCTTCTTTTCTTGTTGAATTCGGAAACGTTCTCTTCGAATACGGAAACCTTCTTGTTGAATTCAGGAGAATTCATATAAACGGTATCCTTCTCGGAACTTCGAACCGGAAGTAGAGTGTTCTTATTTTGATCGGGTACAAGTATTAAGCTATGTTAAGTATTCTATGTTATTATATATTTGCCAACCCCTCCGCACGAGCAGGATGTGACACAAGGTCAATTTCTTAAGCGGAGTTCAACAGGTTTGAATTCAGAGTTTTCCTTCTCCTAGACCGGTTGCCTAACCAAGGTTAAATAGCCCAGTCTGGCCTACTATTTATCCATAGCTGGCGGGAGAGTAGGATCCATACCTTTCCCAAGAGTATTAGAGCTGAGTGAAATGCAATTATCACCTCTTGGATTTGAACTTGGAGCGACGAGTCCATTTCCCATGACTTTAACCATTACACCACGCCATTCCTATGTTATTATTGTCCATTGGCCAAGATTGAACCTGATACCTAGAGATTATTGTCACTTAGAACTGTATTAACTCAACTCTTATATCCGTTAAGCCATGTTTCCAAAGGGTAAGTTCGAAGTTTTGTGACGGCTCCCGATTACGACATGAAAGCTTTCGAGTCCCACAAAAAGATTACTGAGTTCGAAGAGATGGTTCCCAATTTCGACAAGAAACACCTAAAGAAGATCGGAAGGCGCATTGACTGAAACTTTGTGTATATAACTATAAAGATTGTGACAATAGTCTGAAAAATCCAAATTATCCAAATAACCATTACATTGCGAGCACCTCAATTTGAAAAGATATAGCTCTGACAAACTCTGAAGAATATGACCCAGGTCAAATTTGTAACTGAAATGAAACAAAGTCTGTTTGGCAGACCAACACAAATTGCATTCTATATGAAAAGTATAGAAAAAAAGTATTAAAGAGGAAAAGGCTCAAATAACTTGTTGAAATTTGATAGTTTTTTTGACAATCTTTCACAATTGACCAAGTTTCTGGTGACACAGATTATGAAATAAAACTCTATATTGTTTTGTTTTGTTTTGTTTTGTTTTTGTATCATTTCAAAAACTACAAAGGAACAAATCGCATTGATATTACTACTACTACTACTATTATTATTATTATTATTATTATTAGTAGTAGTAGTAGTATGAGGTTTTCACACCTGCTGTAGCCGGTGGTTTTGTTTTGTCTTTGTATTATTAATAGGGCCGGTTTAGCTCAGTCGGTAGAGTGTCCGGCTAGGATCCACAAGGATGCCTCGACAACTCGGCGTATGAGTAGCACAAGGATCTGTGCGGTAAATTAAGGAGCTGATGATAGGTGTGGCGCTCCCCCCACCTCAGTCGCAAAAACAATCTCTTTGGTCTAGCGCTAATGAAAATGGGAGAGACTCCCTCGTCTGGCTGATGCGAACTTTAGGCCACCCCGACGACTTTAATTATCATTTTAAAAACTACAAAAGACCAGATCATATTGATTCTACTACTACGACTATTATTATTATTATTATTATTATTATTATTATGAGGTTTTCACACCAACCGTAGCTGGTGGTTCACGGGAGGCTGAGAGACAGCAAGTCTCCTCAGGTCTCCATGATTCTTCGGAGTATTCTAGCCGATCCAAATCGTGCTGTAGTTTGGATGGTTTCGATTCTTACTCTGATTTCCAGTTCACCCAAAATCTTTTCCAGATCTTTGGGGACCGTTCCAAGGGCACCAATTACAATTGGTACGACCTTCACCTTCATGTTACAAAGTTTCCTCAGTTCAAATTCTGGACGAGGCTGTCAGCATTTCTGATAGTTCTAATACCCTTGAGAAAGTATATCTAACTACTCTCCTTCTAACTATGGGTAAATAGTAGGGCAGAATGGGATCTTTAACCTTGGCTAGCTAACCAGTGTAGAAGGAAAACACTGAATTCAAACCTGTTAAACTCCGCTCAAGAAATTCACCATGTGTCGCATCCTGTTCGTGACGAGGGGTTTGTAAACATTTCTAAAGACGTTTTCGATTGAGTTAGAAAACAACAAAGGAAGGCAGCTTTCTTGATTCAAGAGCCATTAAAAGCCCTTAAGAAAATAACAAAGTAAGTTTTTCCTGTTTGTTCGGTTAATTTATGATAATTAAAAAACAAACTTGTTGCTTTTATTATTTTAATGATTCCGCTATGATGTTTTTGATATGAATGAATTCATAAAAACAACCAGTATGCAAATTAACCACACCATATATGGGCCGGGTTTGCTCAGTCGGTAGAGCATTCGGCTAGAAACCACAAGGTTTCTAGTTCGATATTGGTCCTCGCCAACTCAGCGTATGAGTAGCACAGGGATCTGTGCGGTAAAGTAAGGAGCTGATGGTAGGTGTGGCGCTCCACCTCAGATGCTAAAAACAATCTCCTTGGTTTAGCGCTATTGAAAAGGGGATAGACTCCCTCGCTGACAAGCTGATACCGACTTTAGGCCGCCCCGTCGACTTTACTTACTTATATTATGTAAACCTTTATTTATTAGTGATATATAAGACACATTGCAGGATTTTAAATGCACTAATTACATGGGTTGTTTGAGGCAATTCTAATCAGATTTCATAGAGAAATCGTTAACAAATAAGATCTATTCTATGTACCAATGATTTGGACAATAAATTAAATAGTCTTTGATAAACTTACGTAATTCTTGGGGGTATTGTGGCGTAAGCAGTGACGTAGTTTCGGGACCAGACAGTCACCGAATATAATAAGATTTTAAGAATTCATCTATTATGTTTTTTATATGAATAAATTCAGAAATAAAAAACAACAATTTTCTTTCATTCAATGTCTTATTGGTAAGGATTTTCCGTAAATGCTTTCCTTGAGATCTTCCTTAAGATTCGCAGTCTGAGGAAGCCGATATATATATATATATATATATATATATATATATATATATATATATATATATATATATATATATATATATATGGGTGATTGAAAGTAACTCTCTATTTTTACAATCTTACAATTTATTTCTGAATCATTATTTTTACAAATAATATGAGAATAATACATATGGAGTTTTATTTAAAATTCTATATTGGCACCAGCATTCATCTTCCGCCTCTCAAGCCACCCGGAAATCGCATCAACTGATCTTTCCAGAAACCTTTTTGGAAAGGCAGAACATTTATTATTATTATTATATTATTATTATTATTATTATATTATTATTATGTTTTCACACCTGTCGTATCCGGTGGTTCACTGGGGGCTGGGTGACAGCAAGTCTTCTCAGGTCTCCAGGAATTTTCTGAGTATTCTAGCCGATTGCAGCAGTGCAGTAGTCTGGATGGTCTCAATGGTTCCTCTGATTTCCAGATCCTCCGGTCTCTTTTCCAAGTTTATTGGGTCCGTTCCAAGTGCACCAACTACAATTGCTATCACTTTCACTCTCATATTCCACAGCTTTTTCAATTCTTTGGTAAGGTCCAGGTATTTATCTATCCTTTCATTATCCTTCAGCCTCGCCCTGTGATCTGCTGGAAACCCCAAAGTCCACCAGTTGACACGTTCTCTTTTTCTTTTTTTCTTCTTTTTTTATAATCAACACTAAGTCTGGTCTCCTGGTTGGGATCGAGTGGTCCGTCTTTATCCTAAGTCCCAGATTATTATTGAGAGTTTTTTTTTACACCAGCGTTAGCTGATGGTATTTAACTGGAATTAGAGTGACAACAAGTCTCCTCGGGTTTCCAGGGCTCTTCTGAGTATTCTAACCGATCCCAACAGTGCTGTAGTTTGGATGATTTCAATTCTTCCTCTGATTTCCAAATTACCCAAATTCTTTTCCAGAGCTTTGGGGACCGTTCCAAGGGCACCGATTACAATCGGTACCACATATTATTATTATTATTATTATTATTATTATTCTTTACTACTACTACTATTATTATTATTATTATTATTATTATTATTAACAGCAACTAAGTCCAATCATTACTAGTCAGAAATTTTCCAACCATGGTTCCTTACAAGAAATGACAAATCTCCAGATTTACATAAGCCATTATCAAGTCATGTGATCTCGTTTTTCGGTGTAGGGGTGTGGGTGGGGGGTGGCAAGAAATGGCTGACCTATTCGTAATTTTGTATTTCTGTGGCCTCACTTGGGCGACATAGCTCTGGTTAGGATCAACATTTGTCAGTTTGGTTTCTGTAGATGAAAGCAAATTATGATGGTGTTAATTTCAACGGTGGCATTTGGAGTTGGCAGAAAAGACGAGGAATTAGGGGTTGGGCGGACAGTGGGGGGCAAACGAACAAGAGACAGGAGGGGGGCGTACCAGGAGAGGGGGGGGGTTGAATGTATAGGTAGTTCTATATAATTACCCCTTGTTAATGTGACTCTGCTAATAAACATTAAAAGAGAATTACCGCTTGGAATGCGATGATTTAGGGCGGATTGCTGAATCTGGCCGATTAGAGATAAGGGCCAACAGATAGATAGATAGATAGATAGATAGATATGGAATGACCGAGATATATATATATATATATATATATATATATATATATATATAAATAGAGAGAGAGAGAGAGAGAGAAGGAAAGAGAAAGAAAGAGATTCAGATATACAGATATATAGACATGAAACGACCGAGATAGATAGATAGATATATAGATACGGAATATATATATATATATATATATATATATATATAATATATATATATATATAACATGAAAACAGTTGTCAGTTTCACCTACGTAATTTAGATGGTACCTTTTTAGTTCTAAGTTTGTAAATAAATGTCATATTCTTACAAGTCATACTCCTCTTTTGAAGGAGTATCTATTGATCGCAGAATTATCTCAATGAAGTTATGCCTGAATCTAGGCAGAAATAACAAGCGAATCACTAAAGGAATAAAACAACCCAATAATCACCAATGGGCAGAATATTAAGAAAATATGGGGCCAATTTTTTAAGCCCCTCTCTGACAAAAATTTAGTGTTGATTTTATTGATCTTTGCTCTTTGCTGGTTCTACCAATATTCCTTTATAAAAGAACATGCACTCGGTCATTATACAAACAAACATGCAGACAGACATACAGATTCTTTCTTTTATATATACTAGCAAGAATATGTGCTTTCCGATAGTAAGTATTGAAGTTTTAATGTAATAAAATATATCAAATTAGAAAGACTAACGAAATTAAATGAGAACGCATATAAAATGATTCCATTAAACTTACGCAATTCCTGAACGTATTGTGACATAAGCAATGACGTAGTTTTTGTTACAGACAGACAGACACCGAATCTTCATTATAATAAGACATATAGATTCGGATCTTGGATTTTACACATAGAAGTTATAAGTTGTCGTCGGTATGGTCTAAAGTCGGTATTAGCCAGACAGCGAGGGAGTCTATTCCTTTTTCACTAGAGCTAGTCCAAAGAGATTGTTTTTAGTTTCTGGCAAATATCAATAAAATCTAAGAGAAAAAAGTTATATAAGTTGTCATCAAATTGGACACAAATTCAGTGTCCAATCGGGCATTATATGATAT
Organism: Doryteuthis pealeii; assembly: GCA_023376005.1. NCBI lineage: Eukaryota > Metazoa > Mollusca > Cephalopoda > Myopsida > Loliginidae > Doryteuthis > Doryteuthis pealeii. The sequence goes on along the minus strand of CM042157.1, from coordinate 98,726,562 downwards.
TGCAAACTGAACTCCTACTTTATGACCATTTCACTCGGTCCCACTTTTTAAAGTCAATTTTTCTCAAAACTAAAAATTTCCTGAAAAACGTAAATCTAACAAGTGTCATAATATCGGATACAAAATCAGTGTCCAATTTTGCTTTACACGTCTATAATAAACCAAGCCCCCAATTTATGATCGCTACACCCGATTTCATTATTAGAAAATTAGATATTTTAAAAAAAGGAGAACATTTTCTGAATGAAGTAAAGGTTATTCATTTTGAAGCATAACATATTGAAGAAAAATATATCCAAACACACCCTCGTATTTTTAAGTTACATATTCTCTTTCTCTAATTTGTGTTTTGTTTATTATATATTCAGATACTGGTATTTAAGAATAGAAATTTAACCTTGTCGGTGGGGCAGTAGAATACGCCGACTCCATCTCTGCAAAGGAGTAAAATCCCCCCCCTCATGGTACCACCTGTTGGTCGTGGGTGGCGACCTGTAATGCTTAAGTACGAAATCCTGGTGGCTGAACAGTCCATGAAATGCAACACTCTACTTTGGCCCATACTTAAGCTAGGTAGGTTCCCACTGATCAATCGGCTGGTCACGTCAAGTCCTAGCACCTATAGGATTGTCCCGACCCTATTTCCCTTATGGCAATTCCCCAACTCTTGTTATAATTCATAAGAAACATTCTGTAAGTCTGTCTTTTTGTATGTTTGTATAACGACTGAGAGCACATCCTTTTTTTTAAAGAAAATTGGTGGACACTGGCAAAGGCAAAAGTTCAATAAAATCCAGAGTCTATTTTTGTTCAAGACAGAAAGTTTGAAGAAAAAACTTTTTATTTCTCACTTTTCATAAGAAAAGCTAAATCGAAACCTTTCATTTTTTAAGATCTTTATTTTAAATAATCTGGTTGAACATCGAAGAAGGTATCTTTATTTTAAAAGAACTGTAATTTTGTAGAACTGACAATACCTTGGGAAACATCGGTAGACGAGGTGCAGGAAAGAAAAAAATTAAAATATTCAGAGATCGGAACAGAATAAAATTAAAGGGTTGGGTAACTTATATTCTGCCAATAGAAATTGTTTGTAGAGGTTTCCTGGCTTCATCCACAATCAAGATGACCAAGTGAATGGGAATCAAAGGCCAAATAATTAAAAAATAACATCCGTTCGTTGCAAAGAATAACTGAAAGAAAAAGTAATTGATTGTAGATGCGAAAAAAAGATTTGGTTTGGCGTTAAAGAGGATGAGAAGAAAAAAATAAAGATATAAATCACTGATATATGAAAAAATGAATTTCAAAAAATGATTAAAAAATAAAACAAATTGATAAATGATAAAACATAATAAAAGAAAAAATAGAAACATAAAGAATAAAAATTAAAAGAACTTAAAAACAAGAATATATAAACAATAACAGATATGAAAATAAATATATAGAAAAAGATTTGTTTTATTAATCGATTAATGGGAGTAAGATGAGGAAATTAATCCGACAGTTTGTGGAGGAAATGTAGAAGAAACACGGGATGTTATAATGGGTTGACATTTATAAGCCGATGTTCAAACATTTCGATTTATAAACGCCAATCAACGAACGGTAACGAAACTTTTTCTAAACATTTTCCAAACTCAACGCATTCAAAACATTCATCATCTTTTATCTACATACATCCTTTTTCCCCTTGAATAATTTCATTGTCCTGAAGAAGGTTTCCTTTATAAACCGAAATGTTTGAAGATCGACTAATAAATTTCCATCCATTATAACATCCTGTGTTTGTTCTACATTTTCTCCATTTACTGTTGGATTCATTTCCTCATCTTACTCCCATTAATCGATATATATAAATGTGAATAAGAGATTTATTTTTAACTTTTTAAATCCCGAGCAACGCTGGGTAGTTCTGCTAGTATACGATACTTTCATCTATCTGTTTGAAGTTCCAAGATGAGGTGCTGTCATTATTCTATTTTTTAATTTTGACCAATCATTTCAGCCGGTACCTTTTCCGGTCACTTTTAAGTTTACAAGGTATATAACGTTTGTGACGTAATGGTTAGGATTGTAGTGTAAACTTATACGAGTCCCACCGGGATTTCGTTGCACATCTTCTGACCGGCTCTGTTATATGCTCTGCAAATCTGGGACCCCCACAATTCTGCTCACACATCGAACCGCACCCGGTAGGCACCCCCTTCTTCTGGCCAAAATAACGCTCGTAGCGAAATGATTATCGTTGTAGGAACTGGGGATCGGCGAACTTTAGCCAAATCCTGTATAAGGTCGTTTCACTTCCCGCTAATGCCCTTGCTAAGAGATTTATTTTCAATTTTTTAAATCCCGAGCATCGCTGGTCAGCTCTGCTAGTTAAATAAATGAATAGATGAATAAATAAAAAGATTTTACCCGATTGGGGCTATTTCTCTAATACAGGGATCACCAAACTTTTTTCACGGTGAGCCGGATAATTGAAAGAATAATGAACGAGGGCCACATTATTATTGTGTTCAATACTTGCTAGCCAGAACGAAAGCTCTGAGAGAAACATGTAAAACAAAATTTATGTTTCCATGCTATATTCATGGATGAGTGGCGTAAGATGCACAAAAACAAATTTAATCAACATATTTATTTTCAAAATATTATCAAAGAACGCAACATTAGCAGAAAGATTTAGGGAGATTTGTGAAACTGAAGTTTTGCCTTTCAAGATATCGTCAATGTTTGGTTTGGAATTGCTACATCCAATCAAGAGAATTGCTTTCATATGTTTATCAGTCAATTTAGTTAGATGGGTTGATTTCACATATTTCAATTTTGAAAAGGCTTGTTTTTATCAAACAAATTCAAGTACTGTCAGATCCGGCCCGCGGGACGTAGTTTGGTGACCCCTGCTCTAATAGACCGACCTTTTAAATCCTTTGGTTCCGACATGCTGTTGAAAATCTACAGAGAATATTGGGCAAGTTGGGTGAGCATCCCACAAGGAAATAATAGAATTGAAAATTATGATGTGTTGTAGACAGAGCGGATATAAAAGTCGGCTTGAAACGGAAAATAGCGACATTTTTCATTGTGTTGATATTTTGTGTGCAGGACACAAAACAATTATAGCATTCCTGTTTGAAGCCTATTCCCCCCCCCACGTTCTTTTTTGGGGTGGGGTGGGGTGGGGGTTGTAGTGCCAGTTTTACTGTCTCACTCATAGAATATCCATCTTGTAGATATGTCAATTCGTGCAGCAAATATTATGATGATTATCGCCCTGAGCAAAGGACTGAATACATTTTGTGTTTGAGTGGTGAGACATTGCCCAACTCTAATTGAACTTTCATATTCAATGGTTAGGGACATTGTTTTGTTTTCTTTTTTCTTTTTCTTTTTTCTTTTTTCCTAACGGAACCCACGAAAACCTCCATTGTGTCGGCAAGATTTGTACATTTTGGTAATTATTGTGTAATTGTTGTAATAATCTTACTAAAGTGACTCACGATCTACAGAGTGTGTAAAACATTCACGATACTCAATACCAAATTACTAACAGTCCTCTCAGTTGGGACTTTAGAATACACCATTGCTTTCATTACACGCACGCGCACACACACACACACACACACACACACATATATATATATAATGCAATGAACACACACGTGAAATCGCCTGCTATTAATCGGGTGTTTCGATTAATTCAGTGGATTTAACCCTGAAGATCCTTATGGTGAAACTCGAGTAGGTTATATCTTGTACCCATTTTATAATAAATTTGCTCTACTTAGTATTGAGCACTTTGTATTTATTCTTCACTTACTAACCATCGTGACCAAATTCACCGGTAAGTCAACTTTTCCTATATAATATATATATATATATATATATATATAAAATTTCTTAATATTTTCGGATTTATTTTCATATATATATATATATATATATATATATATATATATATATAAGTTGAAAATATTATTATATATTTTCTATTATTTTTTATTTTATTTTCTATTTAAAATAATTAAAAAAATACATTGTGTACAAGAACATCCTCTCGGCCGAAATACGTGTCGGCATTTTATTAAAAAATTTGATTCATTCAGCATTTTCTTTCCTTTATCTATTTAGTTTTTAAACATATACATATATAAACAAGGTGTGTCAAAAAAGTATCGTGATTTTTTGTACTTTTTGACACACCTCGTATTCTGAAAAAAATAATGTTCCATTCATCAAATTTTTTTCAGAATACAAGGCGTGTCAAAAAGTACTAAAAATCCCAATACTTTTTTACCCCCCTCCTTCTCTCTCTCTCTCTCTCTCTCTCTCTCTCTCTCTCTCTCTCTCTCTCTCTCATACACAAATAACCTCTTACACTCTTTTTTCTCTTTACTCTTTCACTCTCTCCATTTTCCTTTTTTTTTTTTTCAATGTGTCTCTCCTCAGTCAATCTTTTACCTCTCTCTCTCTCCCCCTCTCTCTCTCTCTCTCTCTCTCTCTCTCTCTCTCTCTCTCTCTCTCTCTCTCTCTCTCTCTTATGCATGTACACACTCCTTTTATTTAGCTCTTTTGTTTTTTCTCTTTTGTGTACAGCCACACCCAAAATCTCCATTTCTCTAACTTTCACTTCCCGCCTTTGACATATCCTTCTCCATCGCTGTACATCCTTGTGCGCATGCGCCACCATTTCAACGGGACATTGTTTTTAATCTTTTTGGATTCTGCCGCTGTCGTCGTCGTCGTCGTCGTCGTCCAGCCAAGCCAATTATAAATAATGCGACACTAAGCACCCTTGTGACAATCTGCCTCACCGACCAGAGTTTAACTGGATTTTTACATGGAAGCTAAAATGCCTTTGAAATAACTTTACAGTGTCTCCCCCCTCTCTCTCTCTCTCTCTCTCTCTCTCTCTCTCTCTCTCTCTCCTCTCTCCTCTCTGTATATATATATATAATATATATTTCTTATAATGTTTGCATCTCTCTCTCTCTTCTCTCTCTCTCTCTCTCTCTCTCTCTCTCTCTCTCTCTCTCTCTTATTTTCATCTAGAACTGTTCGCATTTTTTAAGTTTTTCTTCCACATTTAAAAAAACTATCACACTTGCATCTTTCTCTCTCTCTCTCTCTCTCTCTCTCCCTCTCTCTCCCCCTCTCTCTCTCTCTCTGTATATGTATATGTATATATATTTCTTACTAAGTTTACATATGCATCTCTCTCTTATTCTCTCTCTCTCCAGACGTGTATATATGTAGTATTAAGGTGTATATAGAAATAACCTACTCAAGTGTCCCCACAAAGGATCATCAGGGTTAATTACTATTAATTAATCAAGATATTGATTGAATACAGGCAATAATGCTTTATTCACTTCCGAAATTGCCTGTAACTAATCAATATTTTGAATAATTCAATGCATTTAACCCTGAAGATCCTTTGTGGTGAAACTTGAATAGGTTTTTTTCTATATACACCTTAATACTAAATCCGCTCTACTAACGTATTGACCACTACTAGACCAAAGTAAGGATTGAATTGGAGTGTGGCATGTCATGCGACCACTTAGCACTCGGGTAACAGACTGCTCAACTAGCCCAATCCTGTCCTCAGGCATTACGGGTCGCCATCCACGGCCAAAAGATGGTCTCCATCAGGGTAGTGCTAGACATAGGCTATTCTTTTAAGATTAGTAGGACCTGTGGATATACCACAGTAGTGTACGGCTATATATTGGCTATTCTTTTAAACCAAGCAGGACCTGTGGATATACCACTGTAGGGTAGGGCTAAACATTAGCTATTCTTTTAAAACTAGCAGGACCTGTGGATATACCAGTATGATAATTTAATTATAAAACCGTGTGATACGTTTACTTAATAGCTATTGCGAAATAGTACAATATGTACAAAGTATAATAATTTTGATTTAATTCTCTCCTCCCCCCTCTCTCCCTCTCTCTCTCTCTCTCTCTCTCTCTCTCTCTCTCTCCTCATCTTTTCATTATGTTCGATTGAAATAGATTAGAGTTATCATTTCCCTGCGCTCACCCCTCTCTCTCTATCTTCCCCCGACTCTCTTTCTTTATTTTTTCTTGTTATATTTTTCTATATAGCATGTATTTTTCTTCCTATTCTTTCTTTATAATGAAAACGGAATAGTCCATTATTTAGCTGAGGTGACGACACTCATAGGAAATAAGAATGCGGCGGATAAGGAACGCCAGATAATTAGTATTTACATTTTTATATTTCATCTTGGACGATTTGGATGGACTCATTTTTAACCATAGGATGTTGCAAGAATACGGTCGTACTTTTAAGGAACACGAGTATTAGTATATACATCCTTTGTTTGCTATTGTAGCGTTGTGGCTTAGACAAGCATCTGATTTTGATTGTAGATACAGCCTCTTAGATCATCGCCTGTGGCTGGCCACAGAATCAGATAAAATGGCCGAAATCGTCTAGAAAACACACATGAGAAGAAAAGATATCGGACGACAAATTATTGTGAATATCGTTTTATTTTCACAGACTTGGGGTGTAGAGTGAGGGGCAGCAGAAAATTGTCTCAGCAGTGACCCTGACTAACCTGAACACTTTTGCCGACTGTCTGACTACTGTCTGCCAGATGAAAACGTGTGTTGTTTTTATATGGGTTTCATCCCCTTTGTCTAGTCAGATTGTCAAAAGGCTCATTAATCAAGTGTATCATATATCGTATTATTTTCAGTAACAACTCCAAGTTAACACAGATCTAGGGTAGAGAAAGAGTGAGAGAGAGAGAGAGAGAGAGGAGAGAGAGAGAGAGGGGGAGAGAGGAGGGGAGAGAGAGAGAGAGGGAAAGAGATGGACAACGAGTTGTCTCTGCAGGGACTCTGACTAGCCTTTAATAAACGAGACTTTACGTGACTAGGATTCAGAAATGGGATTTTTTTCTTAGGAGTCCGAAAATTAAGTCCTACACGAAGGCGTGTCCAACTAATCTAATCATTGCTCACATCTGTCCCAACTACATGCAGTTTCTTCCGGTGTTAATCCTTGGGTAGTGAATGGATTTAGAATCACTTTTCGGCAAATTTCGACTGGTACAGCACATCTTAAGTAAGGCATGAATTTACATATCCCTGCAATCTACATGTATGCTGAGTGATAGCGTGATATTTATTAGCATGGAAAAGCGAAATCAGTGAAATGAGTTTGAATTTCGACTGATTTTCTTAATGTTAACTTAAGCTATGGCAAAGGCATGAGACCACCCATTCCTGCATTCTACATTTGTACTGTGTGGTAATGAAAGGAAAACGAAATCCACGAAACGAGTTTGAATTTCGACTGATTCTTTACATGTTAATTTAGCCATTATGGCCTTGGCAAAGGCATGAATCCACATATCCCTGTATTCTATATAAATCAACGAAATGAGTTCACGAGAAGCTACGAGGACGTCCTGTTGGAGTTAGATTCGTAGTTGCTTTCATTTTCGAATTATGGGGATCTTTTGATATCTCATTATACGACTGCCCTGTCAGTTGGGACTGTAGATTACACTGAAACACCTCTTCAGGGGTGAGGGGTAAGACCCCTTCAATATGGCTATCAGGTAACCGTGAGTGGCGACCCGTGATTTTTAAGGATCGAATCCTGGTGTCTAAGCAGTCCATGACATGTAACAGTCCACCTTGGTCTTTACTTGGGCTAGACGGGCGGTCGGAGAGGCCCCTTCCAATTTATCGATTGTTCACGTCAAGCCCTAGCAACTATATGATTTTCTAGACCCTATTGCCCTTATGGCAAACTCTTGCCCTTTAATCATATATATGCTAAAGTATGTTTGGGTAAAACATTAAACTGCATCTAGTTGTGAAATTTGGAAGCTATGGAAACTGTGAAGTACTCTTCATCAACATTACTCTAAGGTCCACTCTGACCCGGAGTGGTAGTAACTTTTAGGGTCCCATTAAACGTTTAATAGATCAAAAATTGGATCTAAAATGTGTTTAAAAATGACAAAAAAAATGCGTCGTGGGTAAAAGACAACCAATTACTCACACACAAAGAGAAGTAGGTGATATTTAATAATAGCGAATAAGAGGTAAAGCCAAATACTTGGTAATATTGTATATTTATTCGATCAGGAATTCATATACATACTGAATCTCCGCTTGTCTGTCCGACAGATAATTCATAAGATTGACGCAACCATTTTTTACGGTCTAAGGGGGGGTAGGTAATCCTATATAACAAAAGTTGAATGGCCAACTAGAATTAATAAAACAAAAACGTCTTCGGCACAAAATAACCCAACAGTGGTTGACATGCCGTAAAACCAACCAACAAACCAACTAACCCATTATAAGATTATGATGGTCAATTTTCGCTGCAAGTGTCAGTCAATTTAGTGCAAGTTCACAATACAAGCAGTTTTCTCAAATAGTCTTTTTTGTATATCATGTTCTGATAAATCGGCAGAAAGTTGATAATTAATAAACAACTAGCAGAACCTGTGGATATACCACAATATGATAATTCAATTATTACAACGTTTGATATGTTTACTTAAGAGTTATTGCTAAATAGTTCAATATGTAAAAAGTATAATAATCTTTATTTAACTCTCTCTCTCTCTCTCTCTCTCTCTCTCTCTCTCTCTCTCTCTCTCTCTCTCTCTCTGGTTTGTATTTTTTCCTTCTTTTCATCTGTTTTTATGCTCGATTAAAACAGATTAGTTTTATCGCTTACGCGCGCTCACTCCCTCTCTCTATCTTAGACAATGTCTTTCTTTTTTCTTATTATATTTTCTGTGTAGCATGTCATTTTTCTTCCCTTTCTTTCTTTATAATAAAAACAGAATGGTTCATTTATTAGTTGAAGTGACGTCACTCATAAGAAATGAGAATTTGCCGGAAAAGCAAACCAGATAATCAAGATTTAGATTTTTTTAATTTCATCTAGGACGATTTGGACGGTCTCATTTTTAACCAGAGAGTGTTGCAAGATGAAAACAGTCGTACTATTGAGGAACAAAAGTATTAATATATAGATAGAATTCAATTCCAAACGCCAAATTCTAATTTAGTTTGAATATTCAATAATATTTTCGGAATTTATCCAAAACTTGTATGTATTTAACCAACCTCACGAGCAGGATGTGACATAAGATCAGTTTCTTAAGCAGAGTTTAACAAGTTTGAATTCAGAGAATTATCACATGACGCATATACTGCTAGGGTGTGTAGACTTTAATGTAGTGCGAACAAAATGCTACAAAGTAAATTATTAAAAAGAAAACTTTTCACGAAAATAAAACCATCCAAAATTTTACATTTCTTAAAAGAAGTGAGATCGTACTCAAAAATATGAGTAATTGAACAATAGTTAGAATATATATGCAAGGTGTGTCAAAAAAGTATCGAGATTTTTTGTACTTTTTGACACACTTTGTATTCTGAAAAAAATAACGTTCCATTCATTAGTTGTTGTTTTTTTTTTCAGAATACAAGTTGTGTCAAAAAAGTACCAAGATTAAAGCTGTGTTTACTAAGGTAGAAATGAAGAATGAATGGAACGTTTTTTTTGTTTGTTTTTTTTTTTTTCAGAATACAAGGTGAGTCAAAAAGTACAAAAAATCTCGATACTTTTTTGACACACCTTGTATATATATATATATAATATATTTGTTTTCTACCAAACTATGGCTACGAATCCAAAACTTAGTCTGCATTAAATGACCCACTGTGGTTGATATGCCGTAAAACAACGTCACAATAAGATCAGATTGTAAAGACGAGCAGTAAAAAACAAACATGGTTTCCACGAGTTCTCATTGGAATAAGCCACACGTTTTTTTCACATTGCATTCGGGTCGAAAATTTAGAGAATATTCCAATTCTCTAAAGATTTCTCCGAGCCGTAAATCAAAGGCCTAAGATCCGCTGTACATGTGACTCGCTCAGCCGCCGTTTTCGGCCACCCCTTGTTGCGAGGTGTACACAGGTTTTGCGGCCATTTATTAATTTCAGTCGCAGACATTTTTTTTTCATCGCCTGTAGATCGGGGCGTATTCCTTATATTTTGCTTGGGTCTTAGATTGAATAAACAATCGAAAAGCAAACTGATACTTTGTTGGCAGACTGACTAAAGATATTTGAGAAAGAGGAAAACAGAAAATGAAGATAATATTTTAGACGTGCTTTCACACACTCGCGCGCGCGCGGGCGAACAAATATATATATATATATATATATATATATATATATATATATAAAGTAAATGGAAGTGAATCCGACAGTATGAATAGAAAATATTTAGAAAAAAACAAAAGATGTTATTAGTTTGCTGACAGAATCTGTTTCGACCTTTTAATAAAGCGGTCTTTTTCAAAGCAACTATATTTATGAGGAAAGACCGAATAAATAAACCGTTAATTACGAGGAACAAACAAACGCTCTCGTTCAGGGCCGGAATTTTAAAAATGTTTGAAAATGCGTATTTTGGGTTAAAAATAAAATGATTTTTATTTTTAAAAAATCAAAGCATTTTAATCATTAGAAAAACTCAAAAGAGTTTGAAGTAAAAGTGTATATATATTTTTTTTTGATTTAAAAAGTTCCAGCTCTGAACGAGAGCGTTTGTTTGTACCTCGTGATTAACGGTTTATTTATTCCGTCTTTCCTCATAAATATAGTTGCTTTGAAAAAGAACGCTTTATCAAAAGGTCGAAACAGATCTCTCAGCAAACTAATAAAATCTTTTGTTTTTTCTAAATATTTTCTATTCATATATATATATATATATATATATATATATATATATATATATATATATATATATATATATATATATATATATATGTGTTAAGTTCTTAAATGCCATCCTAGGCCAGTTGAAAAGGACTTAAAGTAAGTAAGTCCTGAGTTATGGAGTCCTTTGGTAAGTGAATAAGTCTTATCCTGCGTATTGTTAAAGGTCCAGTGATATAATCCCTATGTCCGTCGTCCACGAAGATTCAAAGTAAGTAGGCCAGTATGCTCAGTATGCTCAGTTTAAGTATTGTCTCAGCAGCAGAGTACTGCCAGTGATTGACTAAGAGTATGATCACATGTTTATCGCCGAGTCTATAAATAAAAGTGGGCATCTAGCACACACCTTATATAGCAAAATATCTCAACAATATATATATGTGTGTGTGTGTGTGAGAGTGTGTGTGTGTCTGTGTGTGTGTGAATTTTGTTGAACTCAACAGACAATTCTTGTCTGACTGGTTTGTTTTGTTTTTGTTTTTTACCAATCCTTTCAAATTTTTTGGACATCTTTTTAATATCAGGGTGGAATTAGTTTTAACACGAGTACTTTTTGCACTACTCAGTGCCATCGTCAGTATACATATATATATATATATATATATATATATATATATATATATATATAATATATAAGGTGTGACAATAAAGTATCGAGGTTGAAGCTGTATTTACCGAGATAGGAATGAACAATAAATGTAACGTTATTTTTTTTTCAAAATACAAGGTGCCTCAAAAACTACAGATTTTAAAACTATTCACCATGATCGAAATGTAGAAATAATTAAATGTTTTTCTTTCAGAATACAAGGAGTGTCATAAAGTACAAAAAATCTCGATACTTTTTTGACACATATTGTATATATATATATATATATATATTATATATATATATATATATATATGATGATCACATCGATAAAATAAACTGCTCATAAGAGAGATGAAGATAATACTTTAAATGTACCTTCTAACACACACACACTCATACACACAGATTCACACACGCACATACACACACGCACACACAAACACACATCTGATTATATATGTGTGTGTGCGCTCGCGCACGCGCGTGCCTGTGTGTATGCATATATTCATATGATGACATATGTATAATAATACTTTAGACATGCGCTCACAAACACACACGCTAACACCCTTACACACGTACATAAAAACACACATGTAAATATATATATACATATACATACATGTGTGTGAATGTGTAAGTGTGTGTGTGTGTGTGTGTGTGTGTGTGTGTGTTTCTTAATATGATCACAATAATAAAATAAACAGCTCATAAGAGAGATGAATATAATACCTAAACGCGCTCTCAAACACACACATACACACACACACACAAACACACAAACACACACACACATATACACACACACACAACACACAAACACACACACACACACACATATATATATATATATATATATATATATATTATATATATATATATTAATATGATCTCAAGGATAAAATAAACTGGCCATAAGTTTTAGATCATATTTAGCTGCAGATGTGCAATGTAGCGTTACGATTATCGACAGAGAAAATGAAATCGGTTAACAGGGATCAAATTTCAACTAAGGCTGTCAGGTTAACTTAGCCCTCATGGCTTTAGTAAAGGCATAATTACACATATCCCTGCATTTATATATGTATAGATACTTACCCTCACCATCTGGGCGCAGCAGTAGCACAGCTAGGATTTGTGTGGTAAAGTGGGGAACTGATTGTAGGTGTGGCGCTCCACCTTAGACGCAAAAACAATCTTCTTGATATAGCACTATGGAAAAGAGGATAGACTCCTTTGCTGTCCGACTGATACAGACCACTCCCTCGACTTTTTTTCTTTTTTTTTACTGTGAGGTAAGTAAAGTCGTCGGGGCGGCCTAAAGTCGGTATCAGCCAGTCAGCGCTAGAACCAGGAGATCATTTTAGCATCTGAGGTTGAGCGCCACACCTACCATCAGCTCCTTACTTTACCGCACAGATCCCTGTGCTACTCATACGCTGAGTTGGCGAGGACCGGTATCGAACTAGCAACCTTGTGGTTTCTAGCCGAACGCTCTACCGACTGAGCTAGGTAACGTATATTCATCAGCATGGAAAACCATGCGAAAGAAGTTTGAATTTCGGCTGGTAATGCACATTTTAACTTTGCCCTTTGTTAAGGCATGCAACTACATATCCCTGCATTATACTGTGGGGTAGCGTATATTTATCAGCATGGAAAGCAAAACAAGTTAGAATTTTTGCTGTACATCGTGGTATTGAGAAAGGCATGAATCCACTTATCCTTCCATTTTACATTTTCTCCTGAAAATTTTAGTGGGTCCGGGTTATCTCAGTCGGTAGAGTATACGCCGAAGAAACACAAAGTTCTGGGTTCAATAGCAGCCATTGCCAACTCAGCGCATGAGTAGTACTGTTTGAATATGTGTAGAGAGATGATGCTAGAAAGAAAAAAAAGACTTATTCCACCACTTATTCCACCAGACTTATTCCATTCAGATACAAAATTCTATCATGGTCTAGCCAGAACAATCTCCGTGGTCTAACGCTAGTGAAAGGGTATAGACTCCCTCGCAGTCCGATTGATACCGATTTTACTACTACTTAATTGAAGTGTGAGGTAACGAAGTGGGGAATTGATGATAGGTGTGACGCTCCACCTCACACTCAAAAATAATCTCCTTCATCTAGCGCTAGTGAAAGGGGATAGACTCCCTCGCAGTTTGATTGATACCGAGTTTACTACTACTTAATTAAAGTGTGCGGTGGCGAAGTGGTTACTAGGAAGGAAAACGAAAACTTCGATACGAGTTCGAATTTTACGCCGAGTTACTCGTGTTCGCTTTGGCCGCCGGGTGTTGTTGAAAGGTGTGACCGTTCACCGGATCTTCCTACCTCACCCCACAAATGCTGGATACAAATTGTGGGTCAAGTTTAATGCGACACTCACTAGGCGCGTGACACTGTCCTTCCAAGAAATAAAACTTAGAAAATAAGGAAAAATACATTACGTAGCGAGGAATGAGGTTGCTGCAGATTTAGAATTGGTGTACATTGATCTGTGTTGTAAAGTTGGCGCAACACAATCTTCTTGGCTTTAATTCAGCCACATATTGCTGTATGCTGTACTAAACTAATTAAACAGTAAATATTAAGAACAATTGATTCTGAACAGATAGACAGATAAGTTTATTGATTGATTGATTGATTGATTGATTGATAGAACAGCCATAGATAGATAGATAGATAGATAGATAGATAGATAGATATGAACAGGCTGATAATGATAAATAGGAACATTTATAGATAGATAGATAGAGAGGGGGAGAAATATGAACTGCTATAGATAGATAGATAGATAGATAGATATGAACAATCTGAGATATATATGTAATAAGCTGAACTTATCCGGCACAAGACAGCTATAAAATAGCGCTTAGCACGACAAATAATCTTAGATAATCTTTTTACAAAATACTTGATGATATATTTGATGATACATACGAAATACGAATAGTGAGATCATTAGTTATGTCATATGAAATATTGTTATAGTTTTGGACACCTGACATAAAATGGTCGGTAATATTTTCGTATGGAATCCTAACATCGGAGCACCGTATGATGATCAGACGAACAGATCTGCAAAAAGAACTGATTGCCACCACATCGGACTAAGTTATATATATATATATATATATATATATTATACGTGTGTGTGTGTGTGTGTGTGTTGTGTGTGTGTGTGTGTGTGTGTACAAAGGAATAAATGGATACCTTAGTGTATATATTTATAATACTCCGTATATGTAAAAATATATATGCAACACATTATATGTACGTTTTAGTTCTCAATTTTGTTGAATCATATCAAGGAAACACTTGATATCCTCCATATATATAATATATATATATATATATATATATATATATATATATATTTATATATAGGTGGAGGGTGGATTTGGGTGTGGGTGTAAGAGAAAGAGAGAGAAGTGCAATGGATGGGTAAATAGATATGAACCGACATACACACACACACACACACATATATATATATAATATATATATATATATATATATATATATATATATATAATTGACATAGATAGATAGATAAATAGATAAATAGATAGATAGATAGAGAGAGAGAGAGAGAGGGGGGTGAGGGGGTCCTGAACACTGATTAAAGTAATGCTAAATGTTAGTTGGGTTGCCAATTTCGTAATTAATTGCTGACGTCTGTCTGTCGCTTAGATACATTGGATAGATAGATAGATTAGATAGATAGATAGATAGATATAGACAGATAGATAGATAGATAGATAGATAGATAGATAGATATGAACAGACTAGATAGATAGATAGATAGATAGATAGATTAGATATGAACAGGGATAGATAGATAGATATGAAAAGACTGAGATAGATAGATAGATAGATAGATAGATAGATAGATAGAATATGAAAGGGATAGATAGATAGATGATATGAAAGACTGAGATAGATAGATAGATAGATAGATAGATAGATATCAACAGACTGAGATAGAATACATAGATAGATAGATATGAACAGATTGAGATAGATAGATAGGTAGATAGGAACAGGGATAGATAGATAGATAGATAGATAGATAGATAGATATGAACAGACTGAGATAGATAGATAGATAGATAGATAGATAGATATGAACAGGGATAGATAGATATGAACAGACTGAGATAGATAGATAGATAGATATGAACAGGGATAGATAGGTAGATAAATAGATATATATGAATATACTGATATAGATAGATAGATAGATAGATAGATAGATAGATAGATAGATATGAACAGGGATAGATAGATATGAACAGACTGAGATAGATAGATAGATAGATAGATATGAATAGAATGGTGTGGCTTCGGTTTCTATATTTAACGGCATATCAATATTCGTGGGATATTTAATGCCAAAGCCATCCTTATAGAAGAACAGTAGTGGTACTATTTGACCCGTTCCTGAGGTGAATAGGAGGATGGTTTAGGTGGTTGAATTTTACGGCATCGCAACACATGTTGGGTTATTTCATACCGAAGACATTTTTTATTCTTCATTCTTGTTGGGTATTCAATTTTTTTAAACTAAATAATCCCTGCATTATACTGTGGGGTAGCGTATATTTATCAGCATGGAAAGCAAAACAAGTTAGAATTTTTGCTGTACATCGTGGTATTGAGAAAGGCATGAATCCACTTATCCTTCCATTTTACATTTTCTCCTGAAAATTTAGTGGGTCCGGGTTATCTCAGTCGGTAGAGTATACGCCGAAGAAACACAAAGTTCTGGGTTCAATAGCAGCCATTGCCAACTCAGCGCATGAGTAGACTGTTTGAATATGTGTAGAGAGATGATGCTAGAAAGAAAAAAAGACTTATTCACACTTATTCCACCAGACTTATTCCATTCAGATACAAAATTCTATCATGGTCTAGCCAGAACAATCTCCGTGTCTAACGCTAGTGAAAGGGTATAGACTCCCTCGCAGTCCGATTGATACCGATTTTACTACTACTTAATTGAAGTGTGAGGTAACGAAGTGGGGAATTGTGATAGCGTGCTTTAAAACTATTCACCATGATCGAAATGTAGAAATAATTAAATGTTTTTCTTTTCAGAATACAAGGAGTGTCATAAAGTACAAAAATCTCGATACTTTTTTGACACATATTGTGTATATATATATATATATATATATATATATATATATATATATATATATATATGATCACATCGATAAAATAAACTGCTCATAAGAGAGATGAAGATAATACTTTAAATGTACCCTCTAACACACACACTCATACACATAGATTCACACACGCACATACACACACGCACACACAAACACACATCTGATTATATATGTGTGTGTGTGTGTGTGCGCTCGCGCGTGCCTGTGTGTATGCATATATTCATATGATGATATATGTATAATAATACTTTAGACATGCGCTCACAAACACACGCAAACACCCTTACACACGTACATAAAAACACACATGTAAATATATATATACATATACATACATGTGTGTTAGTGTGTATGTGTGTGTGTGTGTGTGTGTGTTTCTTAATATGATCACAATAATAAAATAAACAGCTCAATAAGAGAGATGAATATAATACCTAAACGTGCTCTCAAACACACACATACACACACACACAACACACACACACACACACACACACACATATATAATATATATATATATATATATATTAATTGATCTCAAGGATAAAATAAACTGGCCAAAGTTTTAGATCATATTTAGCTGCAGATGTGCAATGTAGCGTTACGATTATCGACAGAGAAAATGAAATCGGTTAACAGGGATCAAATTTCGACTGAGGCTGTCAGGTTAACTTAGCCCTCATGGCTTTGGTAAAAGCATAATTACACATATCCCTGCATTTATATATGCATAGATACTTACCCTCACCATCTGGGCGCAGCAGTAGCACAGCTAGGATTTGTGTGGTAAAGTGGTTAACTGATTGTAGGTGTGGCGCTCCACCTTAGACGCAAAAACAATCTCCTTGATATAGCACTATGGAAAAGAGGATAGACTCCTTTGTTGTCCGACTGATACAGACCACTCCCTCGACTTTTTTTCTTTTTTTTTACTGTGAGGTAAGTAAAGTCGTCGGGGCGGCCTAAAGTCGGTATCAGCCAGTCAGCGAGGGAGTCTATCCCCTTTTCAATAGTGCTAGACCCAGGAGATCATTTTAGCATCTGAGGTGGAGCGCCACACCTACCATCAGCTCCTTACTTTACCGCACAGATCCCTGTGCTACTCATACGCTGAGTTGGCGAGGACCGGTATCGAACTAGCAATCTTGTGGTTTCTAGCCGAACGCTCTACCGACTGAGCTAGGTAACGTATATTCATCAGCATGGAAAACCATGCGAAAGAAGTTTGAATTTCGGCTGGTAATGCACATTTTAACTTTGCCCTTTGTAAAGGTGTTGCAGATTGGCTGTTTGTTTCGCGCGGGATGACGAAGATAACAAAGGACTTTATCCTGGTGGTAGCGAACAAAGAAAACGTGTAGGCGTTTGAGAGCAACAAAAGACTCATCTGGACAAAGACTAACAACAACAAAAGGAGGGGACTTCCGGTCAAGGAACAAAGGAATGTGTGGGTGGTCGTCGATACTTAAGAGACCCACGAGACAGACCCGAGACAGACCCGAGACAGACCCGAGAAGAGACCCGAGAGAGACGGCGAGCAGAGAAGGTGTCGGACCGTCGACACGGTCGAGCAAGCAGTGATGCTCGTCCACCAACCTCCCACCACCTAGGTAGTCGTAGTGTCATTTCCCGTGCCCGCCACTCACCTACCAAACACACCGAAGAAAATAAAGAAGAGTCATCTTTTGTATACGCGTGTCTGTTGTTATTGAAGTAGCTGACTTCTAGCATACATAGCTAGTGGGTTAGTGACGATATCCGCTACTAACATACACGAATTTAGCGGCGTGAATTCGAGACCACTATGCAACATATGCCTAATTGATGCAGTGACCAGTAGAATTCCACATGAATTCGGTAAAGCCTCAGGTTACCACAGAAGCACAACACAGAGTGAGAACGAACCGGCTCACAGCAAAACACTAGACGATCGCGATATCAGAAGAGAAGGCCGAGATTTTTGGTTGCTGGTATGAGAGAAGAGAAAACGAAGACACAACTCTACATATACAAGACGATCGCGATATCAAAAGACAAGGCCGAGATTTTTGGTTGCTGGTAGGAGAGAGAGAGGGCACGACACTGCCCACAAACACTGGGCGATGATAAGACATCGAAAGGTAGGTGACCTGTGATTTTACCTGTGTGTTTCTGCTCGTGTAAAAAAAAAAAAAAAGTTGTTCTAGTATAAAGATAGATATATATAGATAGCTGAAATGGATCAACGTAATTTCGTTCGGAGTCTGACCGCTGTGTTGACGAGAGAGGCTTGTTTTGGAGGGGGTCGAAAGTAAAGAGTGAGATGCGAGAGTGACAGACTGTATTGTACAAATCCTAGTAGTAATTTCATTAAACGCACGTGTTACCCCCAGTGAAAAAAATATATATATATTTTTCCGTTTAACCAGTATGATTAGAATTTTTAGAATTTTGAGGCTTAAGGTAAATCATTTTTACTCATGATTTTATATTGAGAGGGGCTAATTTGATAATGTTTAAATAGTATATCCATGAATAAAGGGGAAATCTCTATTTTGTAATTTTTTTATTTGGAAATAGAATAATTTTTTGTGCTAAATCACCATGCTATATTTTTTTCGTTAGGACTTGAGTTTCATGTTGGGTCAACTTGGTTGGAAATTTCGCCTGATTTGGTCGCATCTTTTTAGAGAAACGGTAATTAAAGTGGTTTTTATAGAGAAACCCACCGGTTTGAGATATGTTGGTGAATGTCCTATGGAAATTAGGTACTTCGATAATTTTCGAAAGTCTTAGGAAGACTGCATTCTCCCGATTTTTGTCGTGCAGTAAGCTCCAAATGGAATACGCGAAAAGGTTCAAGTCCTTGCTTCGCACGTGATGTTAGTAATAATTTTTTTTCCGTGATTTGCAAGATGGCGATCTCTTCATTATTTTGACCCGGGTTCATGCCTTTTGTTCGAGCGATAGCAGTAGGGTGAATGCATGTAAGTTATAAATCGGTAGATTCGAATTTTAGATCGAAATTAAAGGGAAAATACTTAAGAGTGGAGCCCAATAGAAAGGAAAATATGATACGGTAATTTTTTTAAAACTTTTTTTTCAGTATGTTCGGTTTTGGAATATTTTTTTTTTTCCCCGAAAGTTTAACATAATTGATTAATGGTTGGTCTGGGTAATTTTATTGTGTACCTAAATTTTAGTGAAGGTTTTAGAAGATTTTATTTGTGAATTTTGTGGACTTGCTGTAATTATTTTTGGATCGAGTTCGGAACTCGTGCTTGATTGTATGGAGATTTTTTTTTCCCCACGTGTGTAAGGAATCTGTGTAAATATGGTTTTAAAAAAAGTAGTCGTACTGAAGGCTCACCATTACACTGATTACGATTCCTTGATGAGTGTCCCATGTGGTTACCGTATTTACGGAAAGTTATTCTGCACTCATGTTTAAAGATTCCGATATCGGAATGAGTCTTGGGGTTCTGAAAAAATCAGAATAAGAGAAATGGCGAGTGACCTGCCCCTGTGATAATGAGTCTTGGGGTTCTGAAAAAATCAGAATAAGAGAAATGGCGAGTGCCTGCCCCTGTGATAATGAGTTTGGGGCTCCAAAAAGGAATATAGATAAACGGTAAGATCCGTGCCCCGGTATTCTCTGTAGTATTTTGAGAATTATGAGAATTTTGGTTTATGATTTGTGGAATGGTCTCCAGGAATTTTGATTGAGAGATGTCTCGGATCCGAATGTGGATAGCAAGTTCAAGGAAGAGTAGAACAGAGCGTATGGGAAATTAAGGCTCATCACAGCATAGAAACGCTGCAGTTAGAAGTTAGAACTGGAAACGATAAAGCTAGCCAAATAAAATAGCATAACTTCACCAATAGCTAGAATTGGGCACTTATAGTAAGAAAAATATACCTCGTGTCGTTTTATCACCAGACTCTTTAGTAACAACTATAGGTAATGATCTTGTTACATGAAAAAATATAAAATAGGTGTCGTACTCGAGCGGAGATACACATGGTTTTTGTCGAGGGTCATTTGCTTGATATCATCGCAAACTTTTGTTTTTATTTTGAATGAAAAAAAAAAAAACGAACTTTTTGAATGAAGACGAACTTTTTTAACGAACTTTTCAGTAAAAAAAGGAAACCGTGACAAGACGGAATTTTGAAGGAGAAAGAAAGAAAAAAATGAACGTGAACACTCTCTAAGTTACCAATTAAAGGTAACCGAAGTATGTTATATTCGATGTATTTTTTTTGTTTCTCTTTTGTTTTTGTTAATCCTCTATTTTGCTATGTACTCGGTGGTTGGTGTGAGTGACGGTGATTCGGGACATTGAAGAAAGTTTTTTTTTAAATATTCACATGTGAAAATTTTTGAAAAATGGGGTGGTGAGGGATG
>CM042157.1:98695596-98698096 GCA_023376005.1 Doryteuthis pealeii | reverse complement strand
AAGAAATAGACTCTCTCGCTGTCCGGCTGATGCCGACATTAGACCACCCGACGACTTATTATTGTCTGACTTCAGTAATTTGCAATCAATTATGTAATTTTAACAAATACCAATTCTTAGTAAACAATCATCATCATCATCATCGTCATCATGTCGTGTTAACAGCACGAATTCTCTCTCTCTCTCTCTCTCTCTCTCTCTCTCTCTCTCTGTATCTCTCTCTCTTCTCTCTCAGTATCTATTTCTTCTCTCTCTCTCTCTCTCTCTCTCTCTCTCTCTCTCTCTCTCTCTCTCTCTGGGGAGACACACACATACACACACAAAAACATATTTATTTACAGACACATTTGAATATATCGACTTTGTTGTCTAATGTAAGACAAAATGGTGTATACGAACAAGATATGTATATAACAACCCTTCACACGATCAGGATGTGACACAAGATTTTTTTTGGTGGGGAGCGGAGTTTAACAGGTTTGAATTAAGGGCTTTCCTTCTCTTAGAATGGTTGCCATACCAAGTTTAAATAACCCAGACCACCCTACTATTTACCCATAGACAGAGGAAGAATTATTGGATTCATAAATTTCCCAAGAGTGTTAGTGCTGTGTGAAATGCAAGCAGCCTCGTCCAGTATTTGAACTCGGGTCAACGTGTCCATTTCCTACGACGGTAACCATTACACAACAAGCGCATTATGTTTGTATATATGTATAAACAGTAAGAACAAGAAACAACGACATATCCGAGCGATATATTTCTAATGTTGTTTAAAGGTTGTTTCAATTTAGATATGAATGTTAATTATGTGGTGTCTGTGTCCGCACTGTACGACATTTCTTTTTAATCATCCAAATTCTTCATCTAACGGATATAACTATGAATTACTAATTAGAACGTTCACTCCTTTTTAAATATAAGCATTAATATCATCGAGTGGCGTGGCAACTAGAGCCCATTGCATTCACGGCTCGTCTAGGAAATTAATAATTATTTCCTTAGAATTTGCACTCGATGATCCAAATAATAATCACCATAGAATTATTTTCATATTTTTAATGATTTTACATACAAATAGATACAAAATCACTGATATATATATATATGCGGGTGGATGTACATATATATATATATATATATATATATATATATATATATATATTGAATAAATAAAATGCTCATTTTAGGGGTATTCTAGATAATAGAAGTTAATGTTGTTCTGTGAAAATTGATAATAAAAATATTGAGATAGATAGATAGATAGATAGATAGATAGATATGAACATACTGAGATAGATATATAGATAGATAGGAAAGACGGTGAGGAAATTAATCCGACAATATGAGAAGAAAATATTTTCAAAAATATAACAAACACAGGATGTTACGATCAGGGGAAACAATTTTGTCTCAATACTTAAGTATTTCGGTATTGTACCATCTTCAGGACACTGCTAAGTAATGTTTATGTGAGGGACAAAATGAAAGATGTTATGTGTATAGTGAATATGTGAATAAGATATTATTAACCGTTAATTTTTATATGTGCTTTTGTTTACGAAAGCCGATGACGTGATCATTGCGTGTGCAAAAATGGAAAGTGAAGATAGATAGATAGATAGATAGATAGATAGATAGATAATGATTATACATTATATATGTAGATGGGTATCCCATCGTGGTGTAATGGTTAGTAAGACTCGCTCCAGACCCCATCCTAGTGACCTTGTGTCAAATCATAACCCGTGACAAACGGATTGGGTAAATATCACGTGACCATACATTTATTGACCCTCCCTGACCATCGCATGAGCTTCTGTTTGTGCGTGGCCGTGGCTTTATGTTAATTCGGTCTGGTGGGTGGGTGGTGTTTGTCAGTAAAGTATACACATTATGGATGTAGATACGTCTATTTATCCGCCTACATATCACTTACTTTTCCTTGTACATCCACCCTTTCCGATCTAAATATCTTTATGTCTACACTCCTATATTATAGGTAATTTGCTTCAGGTTCGCAGATACAGACAGACTGACAAATATCAACAATATTTTGCTTCTTGTTTTTTTTTATTTTTTTTTCTTCTTGTTTTGTTTATATTTGTGTGTGTGTGTGTGTGTGTGTGTGTGTGTGTGTGTTGTTTTTTGTTAAATAGCATGGCACATGCCTGTTCGCGATCAGACTCATCAAGAATAACGCACATACACACGCACACACACACACACACACACATATATATAATATATATATATACAAGGTGTGTGACAAAAGTATCGAGATCGAAGCTGTATTTACCAAGATAGAAATGAACAGTGAATGGAAGGTTAATTCTTTTCAGAATACAAGGTGTGTCAAAAAGTACAGATTTTAAAGCTGTATTTACCAAGATGGAAATGAAGAATGAATGGAACTTTTTTAAGAATAAAATTAAGGAATTAAGGTGTGTCAAAAGTACAAATAATCTCGATACTTTTTTGACACATCTATATATATATA
>CM042157.1:98675596-98693096 GCA_023376005.1 Doryteuthis pealeii | reverse complement strand
GCCACACATGTCGCATGTGAGGGATGTTCCTGAAGATGTTGATGTGCAGGTGCTTTGTTGCCGCTGCTTTCTTCTGGACTTCTTGGCTTCATGGTGTTGCACCAGGGTGAAAATAATGAAAATAATGAAAATACAGTTGATCTAAAATTTACTTTGTGAAACAAACTCACATTGAGATCATATATATTTAATGAATTACAAATATCCATATATATTTAATACTTGGTAATAACTTAAAAAATACTCAGAACTATATACTCAGATGGAAATCATATATATTTATATAATTATATATATTACTAGCAAAAGTACCCGATCCATAACCGGAGAGATTCCAAGCTGAATGACTTAGACTGCGATTTTTTTCACTAAGATTAAACTAAACTGCTGGTATAGCTATAATAGAAAGTAGGCAGCGAACAATATTTTAATTATCAGCAGCAGCTGGTATACGGACAGTTTCGTAAATTGGTTGATTTTGGTTGAATTAATTAATTATATCCCTTAATCAGTAAAAATCAATAATCAAATTTAAGGTGTTTCTTAGTTAGAAGGATATTAAGGGGTATGCAAGATTTCAAATCTGAGTCACCTCCCGTTTCGGACTTATACGTTGACACGTACATACCAAACTTCCTTTTATATATATATAGATATCATATTATATATATTATATCATATATATTTATATAATACATATTTATACATTTATATTTTATAACTATATACTCAGATGAAAATCATATATATTTAATGAATTACAAATATTCATCTGATTATTCATATATCATATTTATACATGGTTTATCTCAGGTGGTAGAGCACCCCCGCCCCCCCCAACAATGTTCCGGGTTCGATATCGGTCTTCGTCAACTCAGCGCATGAGTAGCAAAACTTGGGTAATTCGATCTGTGCGGTCAAGTGTCTTAGAGTTGGTGGTAGGTGTGGATCTTCACCCAAACAAAACAATCTCTCTAGTCTAGTGCTAGCGGAAAGGGGATAGACTCACTCGCTGTGTGTCTGATACCGACAATAGGCCACTCCGCATATTTTACTACTACTCAATAAATCCGTAACATAATACAGATCTGAAATTTCCAATGTATAATGGTGTTAGCGATTAAGAGAGACACAGATGAGACCATTTTTCATCATTTGGCTACGGACATATTGATGAGCCTATTTCAATAGATAGATAGATAGATAGACAGATAAAGAGAGAGAAATTAAAATATAAAGATAGATAGATTAAGAAAGAGGTAGACATAGAAAGAGAGAGGGGGATGGATATATTAAGATAGATTGATAGATATGAACATATTAGATAGATAGATAGATAGAAAGATAGATAGATTGAAAGAGAGATTAAAATATTAAGAGAGAGAGTGAGACAGAGAGTGAGACAGAGAGACAGAGATGAACATATTATATAGATAGATAGATAGATAGATGGAAAGAAAAGAGAAAGGGAGAACAACATATTAAGATAGATAGAGATATATATTAACATATTAAGATAGATAGATAATGTACAGACTATTATAGATCGATTGATTAATAAATTGATAAATAATACGCAACAACCTTAACCACAACACCCAAACAATTTAGATTGTGACGTATAAAAACGATGAGACAATTTAGAACCAGTTTGAGCCAGTTTTCTCAATGGAAAAGACTTGTTTGCATGCCTAGAAAATCATCATTCAATATTCTGTTGTTTTTTGTTTGTTTTTTGTTATTTTTGTTTTTTTTTTGTTTTTTTTTGTTTTTTTTTGGGGATTGTTATGGGTCACAAATAAAGATAAACGACTGGTGAAAGTTTGTACAATTGTATTGAACAAAGAAAGTAGAATTTACAGAAGGAAAGTGAAGTTACGTCCGACAATACAGTCTAGAACTGAATCGTGTCGCTTGTTTCCTCAAGCTCCAATTGTCTTTGCTACTTGTAGTAGTAGTAGGATTATTCCATTATGTAAAATAGGTTATATCACTTATAACATTTTGTGTGCGTGGGGGGGTGTTTCCTTTTATTTCATTGTTTATCTTGTTTTGTTTGTTTTGTTTGTCTGAATTTTTAGATGGATTTTGACAATTTGTATTATAATTGTTGTATACACCACGTTCCGGCAAATGTTGCCTCCTGTCTTTTTCAGGTGTTTCTTGTCGATAGTGGGAACCTTCTTGTCGAACTCGGGAGCCTGCATGTCGTAATCGGGAGTCTTAACGAAACTTCGATTTGGTTGTTGGCTGTTTTGTTTTACGCCATATCAATCCTTTTGGGGTCATTTAATGCCGAATTAAGTCATGTTGATATTCGGTTTATTTACATTACCTACGGTTGCTTAAATGGTCACCCATCTAAGTATTGAACATCATCGCTGCTTAACGGAACTTCGAACCGAACCCTTTATTCAATCCATGTGGGTAGACTGTTTTCATTCCGTTAAACAAGACCGGGTACAAGTGTTAAGCTATGATATGTATTCTATATAACAATTACAGTAAGTATTGTATATAACAATAGAGATGAGGACAATGGTCCGAAAAATCCAAATAATACAAAGTTTTTTTTTTTTGTGGCGGGGGATGGTTGTTGTTTTTTTTTTTTTTTTCTTTTTTTGAAACACCGACGACCACTAACGCTAGTGAGGAAAGCGCAACCACTCCAACCACCATGGAGGCGCCTCGTATTCTATTTGCAAGACCCAAAAATAGTTTCGAATGGTGTCGGTATGCGCAAAGGGGGAAATATAATCTGCTTATCGCAGCTGGGGCAATTCGATCATTTGATATGGCTCGGAGTTCGGAACCGTGTGAACCTCCAGCTAAAGTTTAGATGTTGTTTTCCCCGTTCAAAATGAATTCCACAGTTTCCAGCTAATGAATAATATAATAACAATAATAGATAGATAGATAGATAGATAGATAGAAGGTTTCCAGCTAAATAATAATATAATAAAAATAATAGATAGATAGATAGATAGATATAGGAAGACTGGGATAGCGAGAGAGATATAGGAAGACTGAGATAGATAGATAGATATATAGATAGATAGGAACAGACGGAAATAGATAGATAGATAGATAGATAGATAGATAGAAGCAGACTAAAATTTATAGATAGATAGATAGATAGATAGATATAGGAAGACTGGGATAGTGAGAGAGAGAGAGATATAGGAAGACTGAGATAGATAGATAGATAGATAGGAACAGACTAAAATTGATAGATAGATAGATAGATAGATATAGGAAGACTGGGATAGCGAGAGAGATATGGGAAGACTGAGATAGATAGATAGATAGATAGATAGATAGATAGATAGGAACAGACTAAAATAGATAGATAGATAGATAGATAGATAGATATCTTTTACTCGAAAAACAGAGGAACTAGGTTATCCAATTTCATTTTCCCGGTTACGCAACTTCGGCCATTCCTTCTGACGCCTAACAAGGAGCGGTGCTCCGAAAATAATGCCTCCTTTTTTTTTCATTTCCGCGAAAGTTAAAACAGATCCTGTCTGTAAAATAACACCGTTACATAGAGATTGCATTTCAACTAGATATCATTATTTTTCCAAATAGTCACTACTGTTAGCAATGCATTTTCGATTTAGATTAACAAGAGGGTTCGTAAGTATGTTGCTCCGAAATTAATGCCTCTTACTTTATCAAGGATGACAGGGATATGGGATAGACTCCCTCGCTTCTATAAATGGAGGAGGAGTTCTCAAAGTAGTTTTGACTAACGAGAATAGAGCCTCTAAGGAGTTTTTCTTCTCCTAGACCGGTTGCCATACCAAGATTAAGGAGGCCTGTATGCCATACTATTTACCCATAGCTGGAGGGAGAATAGTCGCGTCCAGGAACTGAATTCATCTCGCCGTATCCATTTCCTATGAATTCAGAGTTTTCCTTCTCCTAGACTGGTTACCATACCAATTTTAAAGAACCCAGTCTCTCCTACTATTTGCCCATAGCTGGAGGGAGAATAGTTGAATTCATACCTTTCCCAGTGGTATCAGCGCTATATGAAATGCAACCAGCCGCGTCCAGGATCTGAACTCGTCTCGCCGTATCCATTTCTTACGATTATAACCATTACACCACGCGCCCCCCACTAATGCTGTGTTAATATTGTGGCAATAGATGTTACACCTTCTCCCTAGGAACCATATCGTCGTGGTGTGGCTGTAAACGTTTAAGTCTTCTTGTTGTTTTCCGTATATTGGGATCTAGATGGTTGAGAAGGCATCCACTTTTTTCTTTGTTTTTTTTTTTTACCCAAGCGCTTTCAACCATGTCACTGGTCTTTTTGAGCCTCAGATGCTAAAAACAATCTCCTTGGTCTAGCGCTATTGAAAAGGGGATAGACTCCCTCGCTGACTGGTTGATACCGACTTTAGCCGCCCCGTCGACTTTACTTTACTTATAGGCTATAGTGATTTGGTGCGAATTTTATTCGTTTGGAAGGTTGTTTTTTTGTGATTCTTGGTTTATTCAGTTGGGAAGGTCTATTAGACCAATGACATGGTTGAAATCGCTCGGGTAATAAAATGGGACACTTTCTCTACCATCTGAATCCCGATATACGTAAAACAAGAAGAAGACTTGAACATCTACATTTGTAAATCATAAAGAAGAAATAGTCTGTGGTCTTTATCAAAACCTGCTTAAACAATAAGTTAAATAATAGCTGCCAAAATACACAATCAATTTATAGGAAGACTGACATAGATAGATAGATAGATAGATAGATAGATAGATAGATAGATATGAGCAGACTGAGATAGATAGATAGATAGATAGACCTGAACAGACTGAGATAGATAGATAGATAGATAGATAGATATGAACAGACTGAGATAGATAGATAGATAGATAGACAGACAGACAGACCTGAACAGATAGATAGATAGATAGATAGATAGATAGACATGATAGATAGATAGATAGATAGACAGAGACTGAGATAGATAGATAGATAGATAGATAGACAGACAGACAGACAGACATGAACAGACTGAGATAGATAGATAGATAGATAGATAGATAGACATGAACAGACTGAGATAGATAGATAGATAGATAGATAGATAGATATGAACAGACTCAGATAGATAGATAGATAGATAGATAGATAGATAGACATGAACAGACTGAGACAAATAGATAGATAGATAGATAGATATGAACAGACTGAGATAGATAGATAGATAGATAGATATGAATAGACTAAGATAGAGAGATAGATAGATAGACAGACAGACATGAACAGACTGAGATAGATAGATAGATAGATAGATAGACAGACAGACCTGAACAGACTGAGATAGATAGATAGATAGATAGACAGACAGACATGAACAGACTGAGATAGATAGATAGATAGATAGATAGACTGAACAGATGATATATATATATATATATATATATATATATAGTATATATAGATAGATAGATAGATAGATAGATAGATAGATAGATGAACAGACTGAGATAGATAGATAGATAGATAGATAGATATCCTTTGTAAAGTTAATCTGTCGAGCATTGTCGTGTCATCGAATTACCTGGAAGTCAGTAGTGTGTTCGGTGAATAAGTTTCGTCCGATCCGAGCACGGAGGCAATTTGCCTTATCTTTGTCGAACAGACCGAAAGTTTTCACGCGGCCTGTGTCCGGATTTGATATATTCGTGGCATGCACTCGATAGTGTCGCCTGGGAAAAAAAAAAACCCCGAGCTGTTGCCATTTCACTGATGGGGTGTCCCATCTTTCTGATCCTGATTAGCATTCCGCTGTCAAGCTGTAATAACGGTCTGTTTATATACCTATCATCTATCTATCTATCTATCTATCTATCTATCTGTCTGTCTGTCTGTCTGTCTTTTAGTTTGTCTGTTTATGACTATTAATATCTATATATCTAACGAGCGAGGTATATATGGCTGTTCTTATCTATCTATCTATCTATCTATCTATATATATATAATATATATATATATGTATGTGTGTGTGTGTGTGTGTGTGTATGTGTGTCTGTGTGTCTGTGGGTGTGTGTGTGTGCATGTGTCTGTGTGTGTAATAAGCAGTTCATATCTATCTGTCTATTTATGTTTGGCTGTACATATCTATCTATCTATCAATCTATCTATCTATGACTGTTTTATATATATAATATATATATATATATATATATATATATATATATATATATAGCAATCTATCTATCTATCTGTCTGTCTGTCTATCTGTCTGTTTGTTAATTTGTCTGTTTATGAGTATTAATATCTATATATCTAACGAGCGAGCTACGTATCTATAACTGTTCTTATCTATCTATCTATAGATGTTTATATATACATATAATATATGTGTGTGTGTGTGTGTGTGTGTGTTGTGTGTGTGTGTGTCTGTGTCTGTGTCTGTGTCTGTGTGTGCATGTGTCTGTGTGTGTAATAAGAAGTTGATATCTATCTATCTATTATGTTTGGCTGTGCATATCTATCTATCAATCTATCTATCTATGACTGTTTATATATAAATAGCAATCTATCTATCTATCTATCTGTTGTGCCTCGTATTCCCACTCCAAACTTTTGTCCGCTAGGAACAGACCGAAAAACCTAGCAAAATGGGTTAAAATTGGCTTCGAGCAGGTCAACTCATATTTCTAAGTAAATGTAAATTGTAGAATATATATTTTTCTTATATCAGCGACCCCAATCTTAGATTATATGTCTAAAGGGCCCATCAGATGGAAATAAAAAAAGGAGGATTGCGAACAACTGGTGTCTAGTTTAATCCATGATAGGGATTTTTTGCAATTACAAAAAAGGCAGAATTGAGAAAACTAACAGGTTGGTTGGTTGGTTGGTTTGCTGGTTGGTTCGTTGTGATTGGTTGAATTTTACGGCATCGCAACCCTTGTTGAGTTATTTTATGCTAAAGACGTTTTGATTTATTCCTTCATGATGAGTAAACACTTTTTAACTCATTTTTCTATTTAACCCATAGATGGGACACTAACAGCTAATATCACTCCGGGGTCAGAGTGGACCTGGGAGTAATGGCAATGAAGGAGTTTTCCACACTCCCGTGAGCTCCAGTATTGGAATTTTATCATTATATCAAAGTTTAACGTCATAACCAGGAAACTATTCAGAGAGAGAGAGCGCGCGGGGGGGGGGGGAATGTGGCTAATTAATTATCTAATCAGTGTAATACAATGAAATAAAATACTCTAATTTGGTAAAATGTTAAGATGATAAGAGAAATTATCAATCATTAGTAATTGAATATAGTTAAATAGATAGAAAAAGAACGATGGATGGATAGATATGAACAGACTCAGATAGATTGAACATAGACAGACAGACAGACAGACTGATAGATAGATAGATAGATAGATATGAACAGACTCTGATAGATAGATAGATAGATAGATAGATATCGACATATTCGGTTATATATATATATAGAGAGAGAGAGAGAGAGAGAGACAGAGAGACAGAGAGACAGAGAGACAGAGACAGAGAGAGAGAGAGAGAGAGAGAGAGGGAGAGAAAGAGAGAGAAAGAAAGAAAGAAACAGACATAGACAGACAGAAAGAGATAAATAGAAACAGACTCTGATATATAGATAGATAGATAGATAGATAGATAGATAAGAATATACTCTGATAGATAGATAGATAGATAGATAGATAAGAATATACTCTGATAGATAGATAGATAGATAGATAGATAAGAATATACTCTGTTAGATAGATAGACAGACAGATAGATAGATAGGAACAGAGATAGATAGTTAGATAGATAGGAACAGAGATAGATAGATAGATAGATAGATAGATAGATATCGACATTCTCGGTCATATGTATGTATATATATATATATATAGAGAGAGAGAGAGACAGACAGACAGACAGACAGACAGACATAAATAGAAACAGGCCCAGATAGATAGATAGATAGATAGATAGATAGATAGACGATAGACCGATAGATAGATAGATCTGTAATCATAAGAGCCATTGAATGTATGTATTGTAATTCGCTAACCAATCCCATCCAACTGAATGTTATTGGTTTTTTTCTAATCGGACGTTCACCCATTTGTAATTATTGTAAAGAGAATAATTTTCAGCCAATAGACTGATAGATCCATAATCAGTGATGTAATTCAATACAAATATACATTTTGAATAAAATGGGAATGTCAACACTCATAACTGATATCGTATGAATACTGAAACTGAAGACGGGTAACACTCGATAGCCTTGCCAGTGGCTTTTAAAGGATTGTAGCAATAAATGCGCCGATTTTGGTCAATTTACGAGACGTCCATTTAAACCATTAGGACCCTGACATAACAGCCGTCCCTGATAATAATGCTGCTTCTATTTATATATGCACAAGTAGGATGCGACACAAATCTATTTCTTAAGCGGTGTTAAAGATATTTCAACAAGGAATACCTGAAGAAAGACGGAAGGCACATCGGCCGAAACGTTGCGTATATAACAATAAAGATGAGGACGGCAGTCGGAAAAAATCCAATTAGTACAAATTATAAAGACTCTTCTCGAAAATTAAGAGAGATATTAAAACTGACATTCAATTTGAATGGAGAACCCACAACATTTTTGTTCAGTTGGGAATTGAAGTCAAACTTACTAACCGCATCTAATAAAGATTTCGCTCTGATGCATCGTTTTGGCCTTATTATATATATATATATATATATATTATATTGTAGAATACTGATAATTGTCATTACTTTCACCCTTAGCCAGGATTGAACCTGCAGTCTGGAAATGACTGTTACAGATTGTTAACTATTGGACAGTAGAACAGTCAAACACCCCCTCAGCTAATTCTTCCTGGCAGCAGTGGGCAGGAATTATTAAGCTGTTATAGTGGGCTCATTAATGAACTAGTAACTTCATGTTAGGCTTGGCCAGTCAAACCAATGTTGACTGTCTGACTGACTTAATATATATATATATATATATATCATTATTATTATTATTATTATTTATATATTTGAAGGCAATTACAATGCGTATATCGTATAAAATTCGATAATTATTGAACCCGCGAATAACGTGCGCCACGTGGAACACTGTACAGCTGTTTCAACTTTATTAAGTCTCATCAACGGTGTATACACCACTGATATACATGACTGTCGCTGACCGAGAAACGCGTGGGCGGATGTGCTTATACGTGGAACACCGTACAACTGTTTCATCTTTATTAAGTCTGATCAGTGGGTATACACACACACACTCACACACACACACACTCTAACCAATCCTTATGCCATTCACCATATACACATAAATTACTACATCTTCAAACCCAGTATATAAGACCCACCCATTCCCAAACACCTAACACCTGTGGCATCATTATCAGAAACCCATTGATACACACTCTGAGAGAAAAAGGAAAATCTCCTACTACCAACCTCAACTAACACCAACAACTGACCACCCTCACTTTATTCACGACCTCCTAATTCACCAGTATGAAAATGTTCACCATTGAAGCAAGAACTTAATCCAAAGACCTGAAGAAGGTTTAACAGACCAAAACGTTACAACGTTGACACCACTACAATAAACATCCATTTTCTAGAACATCCCGTGTTTGTCCATCTTTCTCCACACACACATAACACACACACACACACACACACACACACACACACATATATATATATATATATATATATATATATATATACACAAGGTGTGTAAAAAAGTATCGAAATTTTTTTAACTTTAATACACTTTGTATGCTGAAAAAATTAACGTTCATTTCTATCTTGGTAAATACAGCTTCAATCTCGATACTTTATGACACACTTGAATTAAAATGGGATTGTTACCATTGGTTTCAAAAGCAGCGTATTAGCCACTTATTATCAGGACAACGCGCCCGTGAAAAATATTACAACGAATTTTAATCCAGTTATATATGCATATAGGTATATGCATAGCGTTGAGCCGTGTAGGATCACACACACACACAAACACACAAACACACACACACCACACACACACATATATATATATATATATATTATATATATATATATATGGGGCCGGTTTTAGCTCAGTCAGTAGAGCGTCCGGCTAGGAACGAGAAGCCAACTCAGCGTATGAGTAGCATTGGGACCTGTACAGTAAAGTAAGGAGCAGATTGTTAGGTGTGGCGCTCCACCACAGAGCCAATAACTATCTTCTTGGTCTAGCGCTAGTGGAAAGGGGATAGACTCCCTCCGGTCTGGTTGATACCGACTTTAGGCCACCCTGATGATTGTTTTTTAAAACAAGTTTTAATAATACATGACTGGTATTATATATCTATATATAGTTTGTTTTATTTAAATACATATTTAAAGTTTACATTTCAAATTGTTTTATTTTTTCATCCTTTCATGAATTTGATGATTTTACTTACTTAGGGTAGAAAACTCGCTGAAATTGAATTTTTTACTCCCACCCCTCAGGCAA
The DNA here is from genome assembly GCA_023376005.1 of Doryteuthis pealeii. Classification (NCBI taxonomy): domain Eukaryota; kingdom Metazoa; phylum Mollusca; class Cephalopoda; order Myopsida; family Loliginidae; genus Doryteuthis; species Doryteuthis pealeii. Next base: position 98,682,561 of record CM042157.1, on the reverse strand, counting down.
TATGTTTCAAAAATCTATTTTTACATCGCCCGGGGAAGTTTTTTATTTGTACTAGTATATATAACAAAGAAATGTCTTAAATATATTAACAGTTATAAATGATATCAATCGGCTTCCTCGGATAGTTTTTTTCCCTTGTGAAAAAGATGTCTGAGGAAGCCGATTGATATCTGATGATATTTCACATTAAAGATGAGGACAACAGTGCAAAAGATCAAAATAATACTTAGTATATTCTGTTTGTTATTTCTTATATCTGTACTCATCTTAAAAACCCTAACATTACAAAATTATCCGAAAACAAAAAACAACAAAATATCTGGTGATTATTATCACGAAACCAATTTAAGTAAAGGTTAAAGCGGGAATTTTCTCACGCTATTGACCGTATAAAAGAGGAAAGACTTTTTTTTAGTCAGGCCGCCATATTTGATATAAGAAAATAAGAAAATGGTTTCATTTTGCTTATTCGGTGCAAAACTTCTTTTTAGACAGCTTCCGCAATTTCACCTTGACTAAATAAAATAATTAAGTATCATTAAATTTATTTCTCTATTTCTCTATCTTCTTCCTTTCTCATTGCTTCGGTACGATCCAGGAAGTTTTAAAGATGAAATAAGTAATAAATAGATTCTTTATCCGGTAACCTTGTTGGGACGTTGGGGAGTTACTCATGTAGCGTGTAAAGTAAGTCATTGGGGGGGGGGCTATTGTCAGTATCAGCCAGACAGCGAGGGAGTCTATCCCGTTTTCACTAGCGCTAAACCAAGAGATTGTTTAGCCTCTGAGGTGGAGCGCCACACCTACCATCAGCTCTTTACTTTACCGTACAGATCCCTCTGCTACTCATACACTGAGTTAGCGAGGGCTAGTATCGAACACGGAACCTTGTGGTTCCTAGCCGAACACTCTATTGACTGAGCTAAAGTTAATAATTCTATGAAACTTTGTTGGATCATTTTATGCAGAAGTCATTTTTTTTTCATTCATTCTTGATGGGTACTCAATTTTTAAAAAACTCATTTTAAACACATTTTTAGACTCAATTTTTAGACTCAATTTTTTCTCAATTGAATCCTAATAGGTACTACCACTCCGGATCAGAGTAATGGTGATGAAGGGGTACTCCACATTTCCTAGCGTTCCAGAATTTGAACTTCACCATCAGATAGAGTTTAATATCATACTCAGGACACAATGACCCTCAGCCACCCCATTCTATCACGCATATAATAAAAAGGGCTGGGACTTGCCATAAGAGCAATAGGGTCGGGACAATCATATAAGTGCTAGGGCTTGATATAACGAGCCAATTGATCGGAAGGGCCCTCTCCGACCGCCTGTCTCACTTAAGTAAGGGCCAAAGTGGAGTGTTGCATCACATGGACTGCTCAGCCACCAAGATAACATCCTTAAGCATCACGGGTCACCATCCAGGGCCAACAGAGGTGCAGTCGGTGTATTCTATAGCCTCAACCAACAGGACTGAAAGTGTCCGTGTTTGTCCAATTTAAACCGAATTTTATCAAGTTTTACATTTATATCTTGGTAAATACAGCTTCAATCTCGATACTTTTATGACACACCTTATATATATATATATATATATATATATATATATATATATATATAATATATTAACAATATATAATATATTAACATATATATATATATATATATATATATATATACACACAAGGTGTGTAAAAAAAGTATCGACATTTTTTTTAACTTTAATACACTTTGTATGCTGAAAAAATTAACGTTCCATTCATTGTTCATTTCTATCTTGGTAAATACCCTATTGCTCTTATGGCAAGTCCCAGTCCTTTTTATTATATGCGTGATAGAATGGGGTGGCTGAGGGTCATTGTGTCCTGAGTATGATATTAAACTCTATCTGATGGTGAAGTTCAAATTCTGGAACGCTAGGAAATGTGGAGTACCCCTTCATCACCATTACTCTGATCCGGAGTGGTAGTACCTATTAGGATTCAATCTTTTAAATAGAAAAATTGAGTCTAAAAATGTGTTTAAAATGAGTTAAAAGTACCCATCAAGAATGAATGAAAAAAAATGACTTCTGCATAAAATGATCCAACAAAGTTTCATAATTGGGTATGACGTTAAACTGCATCAAATGGTGAAGTTCCAGTTCTGGAGCTCTGGGGAATGTGGAGTATCCCTTCATTGACATTACTCTCAGGTCCACTCTGACCCGGAGTTGTAATATCTGTTACACTCCCCAGATCTCCAGAACTTGAACTTCACCATTTGATGCATTTTAACGTCATACCCAGGACACAATGGAGAAATAATTATTCAAACTGAGGATTGGTGTTAGTGGCCTACAAGTCAATTTCATTCTATTTATAGCGGAAGTGTCTTTGTCAAATATTTTCAGTTCGTGCTGTTGTCGTAAAATCAAATACAAAAATGATCTTGCTGTGATGACACTCGTTTTCACTGTACAATTTGAGATGACACCCGCCTTTTCACAGCACGATTGTTTGTTTTATTATATTCTCGCGAGACGATTGTCGGGGGTCATTTTGCACAAAAAAGTTCATGGGAATTTGAGTAGATTAGTTTTAAAATAGAAATTAATAAATCCTTAAAGTGAAAAAAAAGAAATTCAAAATTAAGGTGAATATTAAAGTGCACGAGTAATTATTAGAAGATTATCAAAGATTCAAATAATTATTAATACACTTCGATACACCCTTTCAATTATTAATACACTTTTCATATACATGTTTAATTATCAATATACTTTAATACACCCGTTCAATTATTGATACACTATTTATAATAGACTACTTTAATCCACAAGTGTGAGATAATAGCAGGAGTCTCTCTCTCTCTCTCTCTCTCTCTCTCTCTCTCTCTCTCTCTCTCTCTCTCTCTCTGTATATATATATATATATATATATATATATATATATTATATATATTCATTCTATTGTCAGAACTGAATTCGATACAATCTCTACTTCTTTTATTGACACTCATAATAATGAGACAATTTAATGATACACATTTTTAATGTTTCTTTGTTTTTGTTTTTGTTTTTTTTGGTGGGGGTCCTTTTGTTTTGCTTTTTATTGTTTGGCTTCCTACCCGATGTATGATAGATATTTCAGCTTATCCGATTTACGGTCTATAGCTGGGGTCGCCAAACTACGGATCCGGTCCGCGAAGGCATTTTGTCGCTGTAGGAAATGCTCACGGGGACACGTGTTCAAATCCTGAACGAGGCTGGTTGCATTTCACATAGCACTAATGCCCTTAGGAAAGGTATGCATCCAACTATTCTCCCACCCTCGGCTCTTAAATCTTGATTAGGCAACCAAAGGAATACTCTGAATTCAAACCTGTTAAACTCCGCTTAAAAATTGACCTGTTCACATCCTGCTCATGGGGGAGTGGTTGGGTAAATATATGCAGGTTAGAAAAATACTATTCAGCTCCAAATATCGTTTTTAAGAGTTACATTCAAGGTTAAAAAAAATAGATAAACATGCGCCTTTTCGAAAATGTCGTTATTTACTGACATCGCCACCATCTTAGTTAAACACAAGGATCAATTAACGTGGGGAGCCACGCACGAATCGAAGCTCATGTGTGACCAGTGTTAAAAATTACGTGTATCCCTTCGGCATCCATCTTTTAAAGTACCTTAGGCACTGAGCAATAAATCCAGGTTTGACCCTTTAAATCGCGGGGACAGGTGTTGTTTGGGGAGATGCCCCCCCGGGATCAACGCTGATTTTATATATTTACCGTTTCAATGGTGAAACCTCTGGACACTGAACCCGAAGGCCGGATAAGTGTATTTGAATATGTATCTTCGACCTATAAAATGGTGGTTTTTTTTGTTTTGTTTTGTTTTTAATATAAAAAAAATGTCGTCCGGGAAGCCTAAAGTCGATATCAGCCAGACAGCGAGGGGGTCTATTCCCTTTTCACTAGCGCCAGACCAAGGATATTTTTTTTTGCATCTGAGGTGGTGCGCTATGCCTACTATCATCTCTTTACTTTGTTGCATTCATACGCTGAGTTGGCGAGGGACGGTATCGAACCAGGAACTTTGTGCTTCCTACGCGGACTCTCTACTGATTGATGACGTTTTGTACATGATGAAAACTTTCCTGGCTAATGACCTTCCCCAAAGAGGCTCGACACTCCCCTCCACCCGCTTCACTACTGTTTGTTGTATATTCATCATCGGAAAGAGAGTGTTAAAAACAACAATAAAGCCTCATTGGTATATTTAGTATAAAAGGCCCTGAAATACTCCAGCTTTGTTTTGTCATTATCCCTTATTCTGACCTACTGACATTCAACAGGATTGCTAATGGGGCGATAATAATGGGGCTATAATTAGTGCGAATAACATTATCGCTCGTCCCCCCCGTCATTCTCACCCCCCCCAACACCACCGTCACCATCACCGCCAGTGACAACCACCGCCATTCCGGAGCTTGGCGAGACGGGTGGCAGGTCGAAACATTCCGACGGGGCGATCGGTATATAAATCAAGTCGAAACTCGGGAATTATGGGTAATCTGTGCAGTCTGAAAAGAACGAATTATACTAATATCTCACATTTTGATAACAATCGGACCAACCAACAACAGATGATAACTTCTTTTATATATATATATATATATATATATATATATATATATATATATATATATTCTGGTTTAAAATTGAAGAAAAAATGTCTTCCTTACTGGCATAGCTTAGGACAATCGGAGGATGGGTCTCTCCCTCCGAGTGGATTCTTTTGGTGTGGTACCATTTCGACATTTACTTTTTATTTATTTTTATTTTTATTTATTTATTCATTTTTATTTTTCTAATTCATTTTTTTACTTGGCCAGTAACAGCCGAATTTTATCAAGTTTTGTTTAGCTAAGCTGGTAGTGCGTTCAACTAGGAACCACAGAATTCCGGGTTCGATACCGGCCCTCGCCAACTCAGCGTATGAGTATCACAGGGATCTGTGTGGTAAAGTAAGGAGCTAATGGTAGGTGTGGCGTTCCATCTCAGACGCCAAAACAATCTCCTTGGTCTAGCGCTAGTGAGAAGAGGATAGACTCCCTCGCTGACTGGCTGATTCCGACATTAGGCCACTCTGTCAACTTTACTTACTTACTTTTTATATATACAAGGTGTGTCAAAAACAGTCGAATTTTATCAAGTTTTACTTTATATATATATATATATATATATAGGTGTGTCAAAATAGTATCGAGATTTTGACACACCTTGTATTCTGAAAAATTTCTATCTCGGTAAATACAGCTTAAATCTCGATACTTTTATGACACACCTTATATATATATATACATTTCGTAAAGGAAAAGACTTAAAAATCGGCCATTTTGCGGTTATAGATCTATTTCTGCCCACAGGTATCTATGTATACCTATGAGTTTCATCAGTCCGCTAACTTTATTGTTCTGTTTCAAAAAAATGACATGAAGAAGCTTCGTAAATTCACAGAGGCGAAATATTAATTGATTGAAATTGATTGTCTTTTTATCCACTGCATTCCTCAACATTATATATATATATATATATATATATATATATATATATATATATATATATATATCCATGGATGGTTTACCAGGTAAGTTGGTATTAGGATGTTTCTAAGTTGGACCTTTCTTCCAACAACGGAATGTTAGAGTTTTTCAGGTCCAAGTTGAGAGCTCGATGTTTAATAGAATTGAACAGAGCAATATAATTGGTAAAGAAAAAGGCTAAAAATTCTTCCATTTTGCGGTTTATATCTATTTCTGCTCACAGGTATCTGTGTATACCGATGTGTTTCATCAGACCGCTAACACATGGTTTCGGTCGCTCGGAGGATACAGCGACCGAAATGTTGTGTTTATACATACCACAATAAATTGAGAAGTCCGAAGCATCAAGATGATTCTTCTGCTTTCACTTGATTTGAACACAATTTGATGGATGTGGGTCCTTACTTTCCCAACAAACATTTTTTTAAATATTTTATGGTTGACTTTGGATTTTGCAATTAATTTCGATATGACACTGACATACTCATTTATTGCACTGGCTTGTGTTAAAAAATTCTAAAGGTCAAAGGTTTACCAAGTGATATATAATCACCATCTTGTGCTGAATTCAAAAATAACTTTCATTGTGTTTGGTCAGGTCTGTTTTTTAATATGTGCTTGATTACTTCACAAAAAGTTGTTCATAATAACACTTATTCAAAAGATTGTAGATTATACTTGTCACAAATAAATAGTTATGATATTGTTCTGTACATTTCAAGTAAGAGCTTGTATCTTAAAAATTTGATCTGATTAGAAAAAATGAGCACGATTTTTGGATTCAGCATAAAAAAACTGCATTGAAATCATCTATTAATAATTCAACCTTGAAAATATCGCAGGCCAACACTATTATTATATTAGAGATATATAATCTTCAAAAATGCTCAGCAGAGATTTTATTCTCGGTGTCTTCTTTTGCGACATCTTTTTTTTTATCGCGTAAAGTCACGTGACATTTACGTAAGCCCTACACTACTGACTGACTGACTGACTGATAGATACAAAGAAATTTACCGGTCCTTAACTTAAGAGCGGTCATTTCTGGTCCTAATTAATTCGAGTTTTATTTCAGTTTAGGTCTAAAACATAAACCATCGAGGACTTTTAGGCGCCCATCTCTTCACCTCAGACACATTGGCGTCTAAGGGTATTGTTTCTGTCAAACTTATTCAGGCACCTAGGATTCAGTTTGCTTACAGTACGCCACGTCTAATATAGACATTAGTTTGTTTGTTGTTTTATTTTACGGCATATCAACCTCGCTGGGTCATTTAATGCTGACAAAGTTTTGAAGAAGATTGTAGTGATAGTTTGGTAGAAAACAAATATGTGTGCGTGTGTGTGCGTGGGTGTATGTGTGTG
>CM042157.1:98663096-98670596 GCA_023376005.1 Doryteuthis pealeii | reverse complement strand
TAAACCCATTGGATTATTTTATGCCAAAGATGTTTTGTTTTACTCATTCTTGGTGGATTTTTCTCTTTGAAACTGATTTTCTTTAAACTCACTCTGTTCTATTTAACCCATAAATGGAACCCAAAAAGGTACAACCACTCCGGGTAAGATCAACCCGTCTGGGGAATTTAATGTCAAATCTTTGTATGTGTGTGTGTGGGGTATGTATGATTTGTAAGCGAATACTTTGTTTATCAAGTATATTGTTGGTTGGTTGGTTGGTTGGTTGGTAGGATTTTCCGGCATGTCAACCCTTGTTGGGCTATTTCATACCGGAAACGCTTTGTTCCATTCATAATTGTGGGGTATAACATTTTTTTTCAAACTCAATATTTTCAAACACGTTATTTTATATATTAAACCCATGGATGTGAGCCTAACAGGTATTGTCACTCCGGGTCAAGGTGGACCTGGGAGTAATGGTGATGAAGTGGTAGTCCACATTCCCCAGAGCTCGAGAATTAGAACTTCACCACTAAATGCAGTTTAATGTCATACCCAGGATACTAAGACCCTCAACAATCGCCGTCTATCACATATATGATGAAAAGGGTTGAGGTTCGAAGTTCTGAGGACAATCGTGTTGGGACAATCATATAGGTGCTAGGGTTTGACGTGACCAGGCGATTGATCGTAGGCGGCCTCTCCGACCGACAGCCTTGCCTAAGTGGAGTGTTGCATGGCATGGACTGCTCGGCCACAGGTTGGCCCATTGGGGAAATTTTACCCCTTTGCAGAGGTGCAATTGTTCGACAAATTGTTTGAAAACTAACTAGAAAAATATCGATGAGTGGAACAATATTTTTAATGAACGACCTTCCTTAAGCATCACGTGAAATTCCATCCATAAGCATCACGGGTTGCCACCCCCGCCAATGGGTGACCCTAATGGGGGGGGGGTACCGATCTGCAGAGGTCAGTTGGTTCTACAGCCTCAGCCGACATGGCAGTGCTGGTTATTCTTTGTGTCATTTATGGCATTGTTTAAATTAGAACAAAAAGCGAAAGGGACGTTTTATAGCCGATGTCAGTTTGATTTTGTTCGACCTTTCATTGATGTCTGAAGTTTATCATTTACTTCACAGAATTTAATCATTTAATTATCATTTAATTCATTTACAAAAACAGACACCCTATTACCCTTATGGTAAGCCCCAACCCTTTTCATCATATGGGTGCGAGAAGGCGGTGGCTGAGGGTCTTCATTTCCTGGGTAGGACGTTAAACTCTGATGGTGAGGTTCCAGTTCTGGAGGTTAGGGTAATGTAGAGCACCCTTTCATTACCATTGTTCCCTGGTCCACTCTGACCAGGAGTGGCAGCACCTGTTAGAGTCCCATCTATGGGTAAATAGAAAAATGTTTATTAAAAGAAATTGAGTTTCCATTAAGAATTGATTTATTTCAAAACTTTATCGGCATTAAATGACCCATTGAGGTTGATATGCCGTAAAACAAAACAAACCAAACCAAAAACAAACAATGTTGGGTTGGGTCCCACTTTACACAGAAATAGAGACGAATTGAAAATTGACATTCTGTTACGTTTTGTATCAAGTGACAATATAAATAAAAACACTACAGTTTTTTTGTTGTTTTTATTTTACTCTTTGTGAGTTCTCAGCCCCGACAAACTGGAGTCTCTTCAGTTATCTAGAACTCTCCACAGTATTCTAGCTTATCTAAATAACATTAATTAATATTATTGGTTGGTTGGTTGGTTGGTTGAATTTTACGGCATGTCAAACCTTGTAGGGTTATTTTATGCCGAAGACGTTTTGTTTTATTCATTCTTTATGGGTATTGAATTTTTTTAAACTCAATTTTTTAAACACATTTTTGGAAACTCATTTCCTTTCTATTTAACCCATAGATGGAATCCTAACAGATACTACCAATCCGGGTCAGAGTAGACCTGTGAGCATTTGCGAGAAAGGGGTATTCCACACTCCCCAAAGCTCCAAAATTAGAACGTCACCATTAGATGCAGTTTGACGTCATAAGCAGGACACGTATATATATATATATATATATATATATAATATATATATATATATATGTGTGTGTGTGTGTGTGTGTGTGTGTGTGTCTTTGATAAAGAATGTATATTTACTGCTGCTACTATGCTAGAATAAATAGGCATTTGTCGATGGTGCTTTATTGATCTGCCGTAGAACTCGTGTATTAGTCGATACCGTATATAAAACGACCTTCACTTTTAAGGCAAGACATCATTGATATATATATATATATATATATATAATAATATATATATATATATATCAGTTTATATATACACAGTTTTTTAAATACATTTTTCAATAACATTCTTTTCTATTCAATCCATAGATGGGACACTAACAGCTACTACGACTCGGAGTCAGAATGGACATGAAAGTAATTATTATTATTATTATTATTATTTGTGTTTTCACACCCGCCTAAGCTGAGGTTCACTGGAGGCTGAGTGACAGCAAGTTTCTTCAGAACCGCAGGACTCTCCTGAGTATTCTAGCTGATCTTAATTCTGTCGTTTGGATGGTCTCGATTCTTATTTAGATTTCCAATTCTTTCCGGCTCTTTTCCAAATCCTTGAAAACCGTTCCAAGGGCCATTTCACTCCATGAGAGTTTTCAACCTCCTCCTTAGCTTATGGTCTCACTGGATTCTAAGGGACAACAAGTCTCCTCAGATCTCCAGGACTCTTTTGAGAATCCTAGCAGATCTCAACAATGCTGTTGTTTGGATGGTCTAAATTTTTCCTCTGATTTCCAGTTCCTCTAGTCCCTTTTCTAAGCTTTTCGAGACCGTTCCAAGTGCACCAACTACAATTGGTATCACTTTCACCCTCATATTCCACAGCTTTATCAATTCTCTGGTAAGGTCCAGGTATTTGTCCATCTTTTCGTTTTCTTTCATATTCACCTTGTGATCTGCTGGAACTGCAAAATCTACCAGCTCACAAGTTTTCTTTTTTATTGTTAATCAACACTAAGTCTGATCCTCTGGCTGGAATAAGGTGACCCATCTTTATCTCAAAGTCCCAGAGAATTTTATGTGTTTCATTCCAAAGAACAGATTCTGGTTTATACAAATACCATTTTATTGTAAGGTCAAAATTGAGTTTCCTGTACAATTCCCAGTGGATCACCTTTCCAACCCAGTCGTGCCTAGCCTTGTATTCTCGTTATACTAGATTGCTGCATTTGCTTAATAAATGGTTGGTTTTCTCATCTCTGTCTCCCTACGCCGTACATTTGCTATTTAGTTGTGTCTTATCAATTTTTGCTTTGATATAATTTATTTTTATTGCATTGTTTTCTGCTACAACTATGAGCAACTCGGTTTCTCTTTTGAGGTTTCCCTTTCTTGACCCTGTCCAGGTCTTTTCATGTGCAATCTCCCCAGTTTGTCGTTTGAAGTATCTATATGATTATTTTTCTTCCCATTTCTTTTTTCTCGTTTTTGTTGTTTTTCTCTTTCTCCATATTCTGTAACTGTTGTTATTGGCTGATGTAATTAATCTTTCTTTGCGCTTTTTATGTATATTATTCGAGTCCTCGGATTGTTACATCTACGCAATCCTTAATATTGGCGAGACCTCTTCCACCTGTTCATACTTTGCTTTATACATATAGCCTGTCTCTATCATCTCTAGGGTGTAATGCCTTGTGCCTCTTGAAATCTTCTCTTTTTTCTGAGGTATACATTTTAAACTTTTTCTTTCAACTGTGTTTGTTTGATTATTATTATTATATTATTATTATTATTATTATTATTATTATACTTCTCCCCCCCCTCTCTCTCTCTCTCTCTCTCTCTCTCTCTCTCTCTCTCTCTCTCTCTCTCTCTCTTTTGATGGTGTCCGCTTCAAAAATAATAATAATTATTATTATTATTAGTAGTATTTATATTATTTATTATATTTATTATTATTATTATTATTATTCCCCCTTCTTCTCTCTCCTCTCTCTCTCTCTCTCTCTCTCTCTCTCTCTCTCTCTCTCTCTCTCTCTCTCTCGTTATCCAAATTCAATCAAGAAGCCTTCAAATTTTACGCTTGACTGATTTAAATCCGATGTAAAATATTTGAATTAATTTCATTTCTAAAAAGAAAAAAGAAAGAGAAAAATAAATCTTTTTATCTCGTGACTGTTTTTAGATTACGTGACACATATTTTAACAGACGACAAGAATTCGAGAATCCATTCGTTGGCCACGTGACTGTTTACATCACGTGATAGCTACTAAAAAAATGTTTTAACGCAAATATTTAAACGTCAGTAAAATGAAAGCAAATAAACAGGGCACAATACACAACTTCGCATTCTGTACTTTCCCGCACTCAGCAGGAGACATTTTGTTAAATTGGCGCCTTTACTTGTTATATTGTTCACTTACTAATCGAACATATATATTACATATATACAGTCGGTAGAGCGTTCGGCTAGAAAGGTTCTTAGTTCGATACCGGCCCTCGTCAACTCAGCGTATGAGTAGCACAGTGGTCTGTGCGGTAAAGTAACGAGCTGATGGTAGGTGTGCCGCTCCACCCCAGACGCAAAAAACAATCTCCTTGGTCTAGCTCCAGTGAAAAGGGGATAGACTCCCTCGCTGATTGGCTGATACTGACTTCAGGCCATCCCGACGACTTTACCTATATATATATATATATATATATATGTGTGTGTGTGTGTGTGTATGTGTGTGTGTGTTTATATATATATATTATATATATATATATATATATATATATATATATATATGCCGTGAAACAGACAAACTAAAATCATTTCCTAACGCCTAAGCATAAAATAACCCAAGACGGGCAAATCAATCAATTATTATTCTCAAACAAGCAGAGATGCATGAAGTTGTAACGAAAATGATCCTATTTCCTTTTATACTTAGAACTTTTCAACAACTATATATATTGTATTGTCAACAAAGAAACTGTCACGAAGTGTTGGTAGGTCAATCGATTCGAATCCAACTCTATCGCAAGCCGTGTGTCCTGAGTGGTCTCTTCCAAGGCATAAACTCTCCGGGGAAAAACAAGGATCTCCAGGGGGAAAATATGGAACAGTAGTAACGTTTTCTTTTTAAGAAAAGAAAAACCCAGACAATTAGAATATTTAATAAGTAATAAATAATTATTATATTATATTGTGCTATTCATACATTGAGTTGGCGAGGGCCAGTATTGAACCAGGAACCTTGTAATTTCTAGTCGAACTATATCGAGCTATACCGTCCCCATAGAAGAACAGTTTAAGGCCAATAGAATGCTTGGCTTTCATTGGATGAAGTAAAGTCAGGTGACTAAAATTCTCGAAAGTGAGAAAGATTAAAACTTTAGTCAGTCAGCAGAGGTCGGTGGTCTATTTTATAGACTGATGTACTCATCTTTATTGTTACATACACAATGTTTTAGCCGATATATCCTCTGGCCTTCAGGTGTTTCTTGTCAAACTCGGGAGCCTTCATGTTATAACTGGGAGCCGCCTTCACAGAACTTCGAACCGAACCCTTTATTTAATCCACTGGTGTAGACTCAGAAAATGTTATTATTTTACGTGTATGACTGTTCTTTGAGCCATTTCTTCACTACAGATTTCACCACCTCGTCACTGGAATAATGTTTTCGTCTCTTCGGCCCCATGAAAGAGGATTTGAGAGATAAACATTATTCTAGTGACGGAAAAGGAAATCTATAGTGAAGAAGTGGCTCAAAGAACAGTCAATAGTATTTTACGGGACAGGGATACATATTCTCATTCGAAGGTGGAACATTGCTATTGAGAGAAACGGTTACTACGTGGGGATGTAGGGATGTGATCCAAAGAGGATCAGCTTCATTTTGATGTAAGATATATGTCCCTGTGTTGGTAATTATACTTGTCCTAAACAAAATGACATTGAGGTAAAATAAATGTATCACAGAAAATAAGAAAATTTTCGAGACTAACCGATTATAAAGCAAAAGAGTCTCGAAGATTTTTCTTATTTTCTGTGATATTTATTTTTTCACAACGACTACATATATATATATATATATATATATATATATATATATATAAACCTAATGAGTCAGATATACCTACTAAAAGTTTCGCTTTTTGCTCTTCAGGGCTAAGATCTGACTCAGTTTTTGTATGAATATATATTTTTCATATATATATACATATACTTTTTTTTTCTTTTGCCCAAGTATTATAGTATCAACTGATTATTTTCAGTTGGTACGACTATCTTGGTGTTTCTTTTTTTTCAAATGTTATTTTCCCAGGTGATGTTTGGTAGTATACTTTTACAATCAAACTATTTGCCGGTTTTTTTTTACCGCAAGATTTTACCAACAAGTTTAGTATATTATATATATATATATATATATATATATATATATATATATATATATATATATATAGAGGCAAAGTTTTTGTTTTTGTTTTGCTTCTTTCCTTTTGGACCTCACACCAGTAAAAAAAAACAACTAATTTACATTTATTATCTCAAGTCGTTACCAAATCTGCAATGGTGACGGAGATGTGCTTCCCTTGAGACGTTGCGATCTGAACCTTAATGTGGCGAGGCAGCATTATTTTTCGTACGGTGGGACCAGCAGCCGAGGCAAACAACGTATCAAATGACTGAGTTTTGTCTTGGCGGTCCTTTGTTTCCCAGGGGAAAAAAACCTCAGTGTCCCCGGCCCCAAGGCTCAAATTATAGGGCAAACGAAGTCGTCGGGCAGGGGAGGGGGTGTAAAAAGACATAGTACATTTCAAAGAGCGACCGGATAGAAAGAGATAAGAGAAGAGGCAAGTAGATCAGTACAATATAGGATTAAGATGATAGGTTGGCAGGTTGGTTGGTTGGTTGGTTGGTTTTTACGGCAGGGTCATCCATTGTTGAGCTATTTCATGCTGAAGACAAAATAGATGAAGATGATAGGATTAATCAAAGACAAACATGGATAAGTACACACACACACACACACACACACATACAGTTGGTTATATGTCATTTTATGTCGAACACGAAATAGGATTACGATAATAATGGATATGTATGTATGTGTGTGTGTTTGTATGTATGGTGTGTTGATTGTTTGGCTGGTTGGATTTTATGGCATGTCAACCCCTTTTGGGTTATTTTCTGCCGAAAACGTTTTTTTATTCATTCTTGATGAGCATTCAATTTTTAAACTCAATTTTCTTATTGATTTTTTTTCTATTTCACCCATAGACGGGACCCTAACAGGTACTACCACATGATAGGGTTAGTCCAAACATGAGATCCTAAACAGTTCAAATAATAAAATATATAATTCACCTGCAAAAAGAATGGATTTTTGTAAAAGTACAGTTGCTCCAAGTCTTTTTAGTCAACATTACTATAAACTATTATTATATATATATATATATATATATATATATATATATATATATATATATAATATATAT
>CM042157.1:98653096-98658096 GCA_023376005.1 Doryteuthis pealeii | reverse complement strand
TACAAGTCCTTAAGAGAGCTCAACATATAATAACTGATTCCATACAGAGCAATATTTATACTTCCAATAAGTGATAAAAAGATACCATCATTTGGCTATTATAAATTTATTTCAACCGGTACATTTATAAAAGTTTCTTTAGAGTGATGGCTATCTGACGAAACTGGTCTCTTTTATAGATGTACCAGTTGAAATAAATTCATAATAGCCAAATGATGGTTTGTCGCGTTTTCATTATTATTGAAAGTATATATTGTTATATACCCTACCTATAAACATTAATGGGTATGTCCCAATCCCCATAAATACGGAAGTATTATGCTGACTGAGTAGTCTTATACCATTATCAGTGGTTTACCTTCTTTAAGCCACTAGCGAGTATTGTATTTTGTTAATGTTATAAAGATTCCATTTCATTTCCAACCTCCATTTGGTTATTTCTCATTTAGTAACCTTTGTAATGTTACAACATCTATCTATCTATCTATCTATCTATCTATCTATCTATCTATATATATATATATATATATATATATATATATATATATATATATATGTACCATCCAGATAAGAGTTAGTTTCAGTAATTTCCTTCCTTCCTTTTTCTTTCTTTTTATCTTTTTTTCACTTTGCTGTAGTGGGCAGTAACATTTTAGTCCGAAAATTATAAATCGACAATCGGCCATTTTTGGGAAAGATTGTTGGGAGGAGAGAAAGGCTAAAGAAATAGAAGGGGTGGGTATAGCGAGATGATGACATGGTTTTTAAATGCAAGTGTTTTCTGTAAAAATAGGATAATGAGTGAAACTTACTCTTATCTGAATGGCCAATAGAAATATCACATATCTTATGATAATGGAGATTATGTGCCTGTCTTTCTGTAACCGAAACTACGTCACTACTTACGTTAATATCCTCAGCAATAATCTATAGTCAAAATCATTAATACAGAGAATAATTCTAATCTATTAGCGATGTCTCGTTGAAGACCTGGGTCAGATTTGCATCAAAACAGCCCATGTTATTAGGGCGTTTAAAATTCTGCAATGTGTTATATATCTCTTACATGATACATAGTATGATTAATTTGTATACTGGTTTTTACAAAGCTGGGTTTAAGAAATAATTAATAGATGTTATTTTATCTCTAATATTATTGTTTTATACTCCAATGTATTAAAATCAATATATATATATGTGTGTTAGTTTATCCATTTATAACTATAGATAACCGCACTCTAATCCAGAAATATATATATATATATATATATATATATATATATATATATATATATTCTTGCTAGTCTACATGATTTTCTAGTACAGAAATAACTTTTTCCTCAGCGAGATATTCTGGACAAATATCTGAAAAATAAATATGATTTGATCGTCAATTCTATCTATCTACCTACCTATCTACCTATCTACTATCTATCTACCTATCTTATTCTGTCTACCTATCTACCTATCTTATTCTGTTCATCTCTTTCCAATGCATCTATCTCTATCTATCTATCTATCTATCTATGTGTCATGTATTTTTTCATTATTTTAAAAATAATTTCATTTTAATTACATTTTACAAACATTATAGAGTCGAAACAGGCGCTTGTTAGTACAATATATACTATTGTTTTTCTTTAGATAGATAGATAGATAGATAGATAGATTGATAGATAGATAGATAGAATAGACTTCAACGTCAAGACAGAAAGACATGGAAACAAAATAATATAAAATGGCTGCAAATTGAACTCAATTAAAGATAAAAACTTGGATGTGTTTGTCTATGAATGAATGTTTTAGAGAACAGAGTCGACTACAAAAGAGGGGAGGGGGAGGAATAATGATGAATAGAAAGAGAAGAAGCGGAGGGGAAGGATGAGAACGGGTGTAAAGGAAGGGGAGGGGAAGATATATGGCGGGCTTTTAAAGATGATTGCATCCGCTGGAGGAAATGTCAAAGTAGTTGTTTGCTGGTGGTAGCAGTGAAAACCTTCTGATTCGGACCGATTAGGAACGGACGGGCAATGACGGGCTGGCAAGACACTGACGAATCAAAATATTTTGTTGACAGCGGTAGAGACACCGACGAAAGGCGATCAACAAGGGTACATACATAGTGTCGGACATATTTTTTTTTTCAGTTTTTAGGTGTTTTTTTTTTGGGGGGGGTGTCATTGCATATGTGTGCAAGAGAGAGAGAGAGAGAGACAGAGAGAGAGACAGAGAGAGATAGACGGACAGAGATGAACACAATAGAATAGATGTATTACAAACAGAATAATATATATATATATATATATATATATATATATATATATATATATATTATATGGGTTCAAGAGATAACCTACTCGAGTTTCACCATGAGGATCTTCCACTGAATTAATCGAGACACCGATTAATAGCAGCCGATTTCACGTGTGTGTTCATTGCAATGTGTGGAAAAGGGAGGTGCTGATGGTAGGTGTGGCGCTCCACCTCAGATGCTAAAATAATCTCCTTGGTCCAGCGCTACTGAAAAGGGGATAGACTCCCTCGCTGTCTGGATGATACCGACTTTAGGCCACCCCGACGACTTTACTTTTACTTATATCTATATCTATATATATATATATATATATATATATATATATATATATATATATATATATATAGATAGATAGATAGATAGATAGATAGATATTAACAGTTTGGAAAGTTAGATATAGATAGACATGAACATAATAAGATAGGTAAATAAGATCAGAATAATATATAGATAGATAGATAGATAGATAGATAGATAAGAACAGAATGAGATAGATATGACCAAAATAATGTGTGTGTGTGCGTGTGTGTGTATGTGTGTGTGTGTGTGTATGTGTGTTGCTGCTCTCTGTTTTGATGAGACGAGGCGGCCATGTTAAGTGTCAATTCGTTGTGCCTGCTATCAGTCGGCCATGTTTTGGTATAATCCGCCCGAGACGTTTTCGGTTATTTGCCGCCAATCATGATAAACATTTCGAGGGGGGAAAAAATTGAATTTGGACATGAATGTCAAAGGTTAACAAAAAGGATAAAAATCAAAGGGAAATGACGACTACGTGTATGTTGACAAAATGATAGATAGATAGATAGATAGATAGATTGTTTTGTTTTACGGCATATCAACACTTTTCGGGTTATTTAACACCAAATCGAGTGATTTTTATAAGATAGATAGATAGATAGAGATGAACAGAGGAAAGAAGAAAGAAAGAAAGAAAGAAGAAGATAGATAGATAGATAGAGATTAACAGAGAAATAAATAAATAAATAAACATAGATAGATAGATAGATATAGATAGATTTTGTTTTAGGGCATATCAACAGTCTTCGGGTTATTTAATGCCAAATTAAGTCCTTTTGATAAGATAGATTGATAGATAGATGGATTTTCTCCTCATAGATAGATAGATAGATAGATTTAAACAGAGATGATAATTGACTGAGATCCTGATAATAATAGTGAAAAATAATGAAAGCATTTGGTGAGGGCAACGATGGTTATTGAAGTATCAATCCAAATGGCAACTTATTCAATATTCATAATTACTTTGTTTATAGAAACACCCACATAAATATGTGGATCGGATATTTGATACGAATATAAATGATTGCTTGATACACTGAGAATATGATACATATAATTTAATTCTTGAATTTCCCAAAACACTATATATAGTTATAGATATATGCAAAACGTGAATCTATACCTACTGTAATAAACACGATAAATGTGGTTGGTTGGTTGGTTGGTTGGTTGGCTGGTTTTTACAGCATGTAAACTCTTGCTGGGTTATTTTATGCCAAAGACGTTTTGTTTTATTAATTTTTCATCGGCATTCCATTTTTTTCAAACTCAACTTTTTTCAAAATCAATTTTTTAAATACATTTTTTAAAACTTGTTTGATGGTGTCTGCTTCTATTATTATTATATATTATTATTATTATTATTATTATACTCCCCCCCCTCTCTCTCTCTCTCTCTCTCTCTCTCTCTCTCTCTCTCTCTCTCTCTCTCTCTCTCTCTAGGGGCCGGGTTAGATCAGTCGGTAGAGCGTTCGGCTAGAAACCACAAGATTCCTAGTTCGATACCGGCCCTCGCCAACTCAGCGTATGAATAGCACAGGGATCTGTGCGGTAAAGTAAGGAGCTGATGGTAGGTGTAGCGCTCCACCTCAGATGCCAAAACAATCTCCTTGGTCTATCGCTATTGAAAAGGGGATAGACTCCCTCGCTGATTGGCTGATACCGACTTTAGGCCGCCCCGACGACTTTTCTTATATATATATATATATATATATATATATATATATACTAACGAATACACAGATGTTACAAGTTAACTACCTCTGTGACTCCCACCAGACAAGAAGGGAAGAGAGATATGTGTGTATATATACACAGACATTTATATACGGACACAGAATGTGTTTAATGGAAGCCAGAAGAAGATATCAGAAGATCTGAAACACGTGTCGCTAATGTAACATTGAAAAAAAAAAAAAATATAATCTATTTTGTGGACTTTTTTTATAAAACATTTAATTTTCTTTCGATGGACCCATAACAACATATATATATATATATATATATATATAACAACATACTCTACTAATATAATTATTATTATTATTACTGCTCTATGTTTTTAATATATTGAGCCCTTTTGGATTATTTACTGATGCCACTGCAATGGAAAATGGAAACGTTAAAGCGGCAATTCGATACTATATATATATATATATATATATATATATATATATATATATATATATAATATAGATATAGATATATGTGTTATGTTCGTATACTCTAATCTGACCAAAAACCCTAATTGAATATTTATTAAATTTAGGGACTAAATAGTAGATTTTTAAATTAACCTGCCTTCCTAGAAAATAAGCATTCCACTTTTTGACTTTTTAATCAGAGTCCAACCTTGACCCTTAACATTCGTATGAACTCTTAA